>JAVTVY010025077.1:0-116661 GCA_036873755.1 Hanleya hanleyi | reverse complement strand
ACAAGATGACACCCCACAGGACGCATTCTGACCAAGGATGGTCCATCTCTACACCAAATACCTTCTTTCATTGCCCCAAAATGCTCTGTTTGGCTACTACTCCTATTGATGACGTCACCGATGGCGTCACAGATGACGCGAACATGCCTCAAATCGGGGTCTACACCCCAAGAGCTACAACATGACACCTCCCATGACACATTCGGACCAATAGTGGTCCATTTCTACCCCAAATACCTTCCTTCACTGCCCCAAAAGGCTCACCTTCGCTACTACTCGTACTGATGACGTCACCGATGGCGTCACAGATGACGCGAACATCCCTCAAATCGGAGTCTACACCCCGAGAGCTACAAAATACCACCTCCCACGACACAATCGGACCAGGGATGGTCCATCTCTACACCAAAAACCTTCCTGTACTGCCCCAAAATGCACACTTTGGCTACTACTCCTACTGATGACGTCATCGATGACGTCACAGATGACGGGAACATCCCTCAAATCGGAATGTACACCCCGAGAACTACAAAATGACATCTCCCAGGACGTATTCGGACCTAGGATGGTCCATCTCGACCCAAATACCTTCCTTCACTGCCCCAAAATGGCCACTTCACTTACTACAACCAACTGCGCATGCGCAGATTGACGCGACTTGCACTTAAAAACACACCATTCTGACTCTACCCCACACAAGCTTCACTTTGACACCTTCCACGACCCATTCGGACCCATAGCGGTGCATCTCTACCCCAAACAAACACCCACATACCCCCAAAAATGCCTGCTTTCTCTACTACGGCCAGGCTCTGCATGCGCAGACTATTGAACACGGACGAACCATTAGTCCAGGCGGATGCTCCTGCATGAGAGCTTCAAAATAAGACCTCATACAACACCATTGGACCATTAGTGGCCCACCTAGACCCCAAAACGTCCACCCGGTATGGATTTATACATACATTGGGCTTATACTCCAGTATAGGCCTATGGGCCTACCCAGGCCTCGCTGACTTTTTCCAAAAATTTCACCGTTTCGCTCCGGGACACTTCCCATCGTGTTCTAAATGACGAGACGTGAAAAACAAATCCAAACAACCATACCGCAAATGTATAGAAGTAGGTTTCCCAGTGGGACAAACATCGGTCCTATACCCCAGTATGGGCCTATATGGGTCTATATGGGTCTCGGTGACTTTTTTCAAAAATTTCACCGTTTGGCTCCGGGACACTTCCTATCGTGTTGTAAATGACGAGACTAAGAAAACAAATCCAAACAACCCTACCGCAAATGTCTAGAAGTAGGTTTCCCAGTGGGACAAACATCGGTCCTATACCCCCAGTATGGGCCTATATGGGTCTATATGGGTCTCGGTGACTTCTTTCAAAAATTTCACCGTTTCGCTCCGGGACACTTCCTATCATGCTCTAAATGGCGAGACTAAGAAAACAAATCCAAACAACCCTACCGCAAATGTCTAGAAGTAGGTTTCCCAGTGGGACAAACATCGGTCCTATACCCCAGTATGGGCCTATATGGGTCTATATGGGTCTCGGTGACTTTTTTCAAAAATTTCACCGTTTCGCTCCGGGACACTCCCTATCGTGTTCTAAATGACGAGACTAAGAAAACAAATCCAAACAACCCTACCGCAAATGTATAGAAGTAGGTTTCCCAGTGGGACAAACATCGGTCCTATACCCCCAGTATGGGACTATATGGGTTTATATGGGTCTCGGTGACTTTTTTCAAAAATTTTACCGATTCGCTCCGCGACACTTCCTATCATGTTCTAAATGACGAGACTAAGAAAACAAATCCAAACAACCCTACCGCAAATGTCTAGAAGTTGGTTTCCCAGGGGGACAAACATTGGTCCTATACCCCTGGTATGGGACTATATGGGTCTATATGGGTCTCGGTGACTTTTTTCAAAAATTTCACCGATTCGCTCCGCGACACTTCCTATCATGTTTGTCTTGACGAGACTAAGAAAACCAGACCCCACAACCTATACCGCAAATGTCGAGAAGTATTTTTCCCAGTATGGTCCTATACCCCCCCATACCCCACATAGGCATTTTTCCGCAATTTAGGATAAAGTCCGTGTTCCGTATTTTTTCAGGAAATATTTACATACACCCACCCTGGAACTAGGGGGAGATAACTCTATTGATAGGCAAGCCCCGTTAAGCCCGCCGACCTATATACCCCCCATACCCCATATAGGCATTTTCCCAGATTTTTCGATAAAGTCCGTGTTCCGTTTTTTTTTCAGGAAAATGTTTTACATACACCCACCCATGACTGGATGCCCCTTCACAAAGGCTTCACATTGATACCTCATACGACTCCATCGGCCCATTAGGGGCTCCCCTAGATCCCAAAACGTCTAGTTCCATACCCTTTGGCCACCGCGCATGCGCAGAGTGCTGATATTTCAACCCCACACCCAGCCCATCTGATGCCCCTTCACGAATGCTTCACTTTGATACCTCACTCGACCCCATTGGTCCATTAGTGGCTCCCCTAGCTCCAAAACGTCTATTTCCATACCCTTTGGCCACTGCGCATGCGCAGAATGCCGATATTTCAGCCCCACACCCAGCCCGTCAGATGCCCCTTCACGAATGCTTCACTTTGATACCTCACTCGACCCCATTGGACCATTAGTAGCTCCCCTAGCTCCAAAACGTCTATTTCCATACCCTTTGGCCACCGCGCATGCGCAGAATGGCGATATTTCAACCCCACACCCAGCCCATCAGATGCCCCTTCACGAATGCTTCACTTTGATACCTCACTCGACCCCATTGGACCATTAGTAGCTCCCCTAGCTCCAAAACGTCTATTTCCACACCCTTTGGCCACCGCGCATGCGCAGAATGCCGATATTTCAACCCCACACCAGCCCATCAGATGCTCCTTCACGAATGCTTCACTTTGATACCTCACTCGACCCAATCGGACCATTTTATCTAGGCGGAAGCTTTTTCCGCGACCGCATCACCGCCAGGACCGCATCACCGCGGAGGAATACATTCTCTGCAACAATTGGAACTCTCCTGTGTTGGAGGTAGCTTTTTGGTCATTCTGCCGGAACTATAGTGCACTTGACCTCTCCTCCTCAAATCCTCCCCAAATGACCTCTACATCCGGGTGAAAGGGGGCTCAAACAGGGTAGACGCTACTACTTGGGGTTTTAAAAACGTCTCCTGAAAACACACAATATCAGGTTGTGGGTCAATATTAGACAAATAATATTTAAATTCCTGACCATGAGCTGATAAAGACTGAATGTTCTAGTGTAAAAAATTAAAAGCCATTATAAAATGATAAAAACTAAAGATGATATAGATGTGTATGTGCCCAAACACAGCCATTATTTACCTGCAAAGGGGAGGGGGACTGAGAGGCGTTTAAAGATAAACAAGATTCGTCAAATAAGACCCCAAAATGCTCAGTAGCACACAGACTAACTATATACAGGTAGCAGGCACACAGACAGACAGAATTTAGATTATTGGCGCCTTATTCGATAGAATGATTCGCGCCATGTCATTGAGATTGCTTCACAGTAATAAAAAGTAATCTGTATCTACAGGTAGCAGTTGTTCAAGAGTATATATACAGGGTGAATAAGACAGTTCACCTTCCAAGCTGAATGTTCTATAAACAATGGATAGTAAGCAGTTTTACAAAACAATTCACCTGAACACAATTCTTTACATGATATCAAGCTATGGTTGTTACAAGGATTCTCAATGACTTGAACTCATTTGAACACAATTAATTCTTTAGATGCTTTTAAACCACGATTGAGGTCAGGACTTCTTTCTTTTATGGCAATAGCTTCGTTGAATACTAACTCCCTCCAGTGCCTAGCATAGTCTATAGTCTAGTGCAGTGTAGTAGCATATGTGCAGTTGGTTTATCTGGTAATAACATATAAGTCATAAATGTGCTGGAAAGCATCACATTTCATGAATTTCACTATGAGGATTCCATAACATAAATTGATTAATTTTGTCAAGTTCTTCAGTTATCTGAAGAACTTGACAAAATTAAACGATTTATGTCATGGAATGTTTTTTTCAGTAAATTATGTCAGAAATTGATACAGAAATATATTAACGCACGGACAATGAGCGCTCAAAATGGCAGTTTTTATACTACCATTCATTCATTATTAGATATTCTGTAACACTTGTGTCAATAACATCGAGCTAACCGTGCATTTCACAAGTCAGATGAGGAAAAGTCCATACAAGTAACAATCGAATCAAACAAACAAATAAATTACAAGACGAAATTTCTTTCTGAAGTTTAAGTGTTGTTTCCATCGTGAAATTGATTAACAAAGCGACACAAAGATGAAAAAACAACAACATTTTTTAGGGGGTCTAAGAGTGAGAGTGCTATTATAGTAGTATACACACTGGGGGTACGAGAACAGCTCCCCAAAGGGAGCGAGCAGACGGCGTGGGGGCACCCCAACACCCTCAAGGGGTACCAGACCACTTTGGACGCCGATAGCGTTGAGTGGCTGTGGCTGGGGCGCCCCACTCCCCAGCTGTAGATTAACAATAGCCAATTATGTTTCTACTCCCTTTAGACATACCAGTTGCAATGGGTATACCAGATCAAGAGACACAATGAGGCTGGGTAAAAACACCTGTCGATGGCTTACTTTGAGCTCCACGGAGCTCTGCGCTCGGAGGTGTATGGGAGAGTATTGTAAAGTTCACCTTGCCCGACTTCGGAAAGGTGGTGGCACAAAGCCCTGCATAAAGTGTGGAAAGGGTGTTATGAACCGCTTCTCTTTGTGCCAGGGTTGCGGATATGAGTGCGAGAAGGTTAAGGACTGGCAGCGAAAGCAACGGGTCCTCAAGAATGAGTTTCGGCGATTGGCTGCAATAGACCCCTTCTGATTTTGCTATTAGAGATACCTTCACTATAGAGTATACCCATCCGGTAACATAACCATGGACGAATACATCGACCAGCTGTTGGCCGAGATGCAAACACCGGAGCCTGTTCAGAGTGTTGTTCACAACATCCTGGATGAGCCGATCCCCAAAGCAGTAAAGCAGCGCTTGCTAAAGCCCTTACTGCAAGCTGCTCCAAGCAGTCATCGACCGACACCTCCGCCTCGTAAGGTCAAGGAGAGAAAAAGGAAGAGGATTGTGGAGGAGTTTGACCCGAATCCCCCCTCCAAAACTTTCCGAACTACCCAGGACTACCAGAAGGAGATCCTAGACCTGCTCGATGTTGCAAGCAAGACAGGCGAGCTGGTCTTCAGGCAGACGCCGCGGGTCATCGGAAACTACCTACGGGGTTGGCAGATGGATGTGCCTGAGGACCATCCCCTTGGCGCAGACCCAAGAGCTTTCTTGGAGGATGTGCGCCCCCAGATCCACCAGAAACTCACAGAAGAGATTCAGGATCTCAGAGGAGTCAAGTTCCAGCTTGCTATTAGAATCCGGCTTGAAAAAGTGCACCCTGATGGCGTCGTGGAATACACAGAGCCTGTACTCCGCCACAAGCAGGAGGCTGTCCTACAGGCCAGTGAGATCAATGCAGCACTAGACAGAGCATTTCCCAGCATCCAGGCGACGCTCGAGAAATGGACCCAACGAGGCTCAGGATGGGCTGTTGATGAGGTTAGAACGCTCTGGCTGGACATCGCCCGATACCAACCTCTGAGGGGTGGCTCCTACATTACATTGCCAGCGGCGGTGAAAAACAAGCAAGCGGTCATCAACGTGCAGAACAAGGATCATCATTGTCTCCGGTGGGCCTTGAGATCTGCTATGTTTCCTGTAGCCAAAAACCCGCACAGACCTTCAAAGTACCCAATAGATGATGGCCTGGACTTTACAGAAATTGATGCCCCCACACCCATCTCCCAGGTTCCCAAAGTCGAAAAACGGAATAATCTGGCCATCAATGTATTTGGCTGGGACAAGGGTGTCATTGTACATCACCTCAGTAAGCAGCCAGAGTACATACCCAGGATCAACCTCTTGCTGATCGAGAAGGCTGGCGAGTTCCACTACACCTGGGTGAAGGACATCAACCGGCTCTTGTATGACCAGTCAAAGCACCGGGAGCGCAAACACTTCTGCGAGCGCTGCCTCCACGGCTACACCAGGGAAGACCTGCTGGAGGCCCACAAGCCAGAATGCAATGGTATAGGCCAAACAGCGGTGAGGGTGGAGATGCCTGAAGAGGGCAAAAACAAGCTTGTCTTCCAGAACCACCACAAGCAGCTCCCAGTCCCTTTCGTTATCTACGCCGACTTTGAGGCCCTCACCACAAAGGTCGAGGGCCCCGAGCTTGACCCCGCGAAGAGCGGCACTCGGAAAACACAGCAGCATGAGACCTGCAGCTACTGCTACGTAGTCGTGCGCTGCGATGGGGATACAGAGCCGCCTGTGGAATACCGGGGCCCAAACGCAGCAGAGCATTTTCTCAGGGCAGTACAAGAAGAAGAGCGCAAGGTTAAGGCGGTGCTGGCCAACCCCAAAGCCATGCGGATGACACCAGAGGACAGGCTGGCCTATACCACAGCCATTGTCTGCCACGTGTGTGAGAAGCCACTAGATGGAGATTCTGTTCGCGACCACTGTCACATCACAGGGAAATATCGAGGCGCCTCCCACAACACCTGTAATCTTAAGCTGCGGCTGAACCCCAAGACAACGACCATACCGGTAGTATTCCACAATCTGCGGGGCTATGACTCCCACCTCCTGATGCAGGCCATCTCAAAGGTGAAGGGCAGGGTAACCTGCATTCCCAACAACACGGAGAAGTACATTTCCTTCTCCCTCGGGCAGCTCCGATTCATCGACAGCGCCCAGTTCCTGCTGGCATCTCTTGACGATCTGGTGGCGGCCAACCAACCCGAGGCCTTCCAAATTACGACCCGGCACGAGCTCAGCGGAGAAAGGCGCTCGCTACTGCTACGCAAGGGGGTTTACCCATACGAATACATGGACTCTTGGGAGCGCTTCGCAGAGACCCAGCTCCCACCGAGTGAAGCCTTCTACAGCAAACTCTCAGACGATCACATAGGCGAGGGCGACTACGCCCATGCACAAAAGGTCTGGGAGACCTTCGGGTGTCGCACTCTAGGGGACAGACATCCTTCTCCTGGCAGACGTCTTCGAGACCTTCCGGAAGACATGCATGCGGCAGTATGGTCTGGACCCTGCACACTACTACACCGGCCCCGGCCTCTCCTGGGACGCGTTGCTCAAGAAAACCGGAGTGGAGCTAGAACTGCTCACGGACTACGACCAGCATCTCTTCATCGAAAAGGGAATGCGCGGCGGCATTTCCATGGTCTCGAAGCGCCACGCCCGGGCGAACAACCCGAGGGTTGAGGGGTCTAACTCGTCGAAGCCGAACAGCCACATCCACTACCTTGACGCCAACAACCTGTATGGATGGGCCATGAGCCAGCCCCTACCTACGGGCGGCTTGAAGTGGGTAGAAGATCCACAGAGCTTGAAGGGGGCCATAGCAAATCATCCGGCTGACAGCCCAGAGGGATACATCCGCGAGGTGGACCTGGAGTACCCCGAAGAGCTGCACAACAGGCACAACGCCTACCCGCTGGCGCCGGAGCGCCTGGTGGTTCAGAAACAGTGGATGTCGGATTATCAGCATGACCTCCTAGGTGTTGGGAGGGCACCGACCGAGGTCGAAAAGCTGGTCCCCAACCTCCGCGACAAAGAACGCTATGTGCTTCATTACCGCAATCTGCATCTCTACATGTCCCTGGGCATACGCCTGCAGAAGGTCCACCGGGCCCTGAAATTCCAGCAGAACCCCTGGATGGAGCCTTACATTAGGATGAACACCGAGCTCCGGAAGACGGCAACCAGCGACTTCGAGAAGGACCTGTACAAGCTGATGAACAACTCAGTCTTCGGGAAGACCATGGAGAACCTCCGCAAGCGAGTTGACGTGAAGCTTGTGCGCGCGTACGAGGAGGACAAGCTTAGGCGCCTGATAGCCAGCCCGGCCTTCGCACGTGCGAACATCTTCGATGACGACCTCGCGGCGATCCAGATGCACAAGAGTCGTTTAGTCCTCAACCGCCCTGTGTATGTGGGTATGAGCATCCTTGACCTCTCGAAGCACCTCATGTATGATTTCTCCTACAGCCAGATGAAGAAGCGGTACGGGGAGCGCTGCCAGCTCCTCTACACAGACACTGACTCTCTCCTCCTTGAGATCCTGACGGAGGACGTGTACAAGGACATGGCTGAGTGTGGCCACCTCTACGACATCTCTGACTACCCCCAGGACCACCCGCTACACAGTACGGTGAACAAGAAGGTTCTAGGCAAAATGAAGGACGAGTGTGCCGGGAGCCCCATCGCTGAGTATGTGGGCCTCCGCCCAAAAATGTACAGCATTCTCGAGGCCAGCGGAATGAACATAAAGAAGACGAAGGGCGTCAAAAAGACCGTCGTGAAGAGGCGCATCCGCCATGAGCAGTATAAAGAGGCCCTCTTCGGTAAGAAGACCTTCCGCCATGGCATGGATGTGCTGCGGTCTGAGCGCCACCGCATCTACGGGTAGCACCTTAACAAGGTCTCACTGTCCCCCTTCGATAGCAAACGGTGGATCGCAGAAAATGGGGTGGACACCTTAGCCTACGGCCACAAGGACGCTACCCCCGCTAGGGCGGCTGAGATGGATGAGGTTATTGATGAGATCACTTGAGAACGCCATCCGGCGGCAGCTGAGTATCAGGAGGCACCGCAAGGAGCTCTTCCCGGACGAACCCACGAGCAGGACCATCTTGCAGATAATACAGGACAGGCTCATCAGGCTTGGTGACCGAGCGTCCAAGCCGGTACACCTGGAGGGACCACACTGGATCAGTCGCGCGGCGTCTTCCACCCGCCAGCTCGCCATCCTGGTATATGTACACCAGAGGGAAGCTTTTCCTCTTTGAGACCGATGGGGCGACCAGCAACAACAGAAGAAGGTTTTTGTGTCACAGCCACAAGCTTGATGGCATCCTTAGGCTTCTTACCGGTGAGGCGGGTCACTTCTCCGTTCAGGGCCCTAACGACGGCAGGCAGTCGAGCCACCCACTCCGTTGAACGCGCCCCCGACGGAAGTCGCATCTCCTGGGCGTATTGGTGCCCAAACAACCGCTCAGCCAGGGTCCGGTTAAAGCGCTCCACGATCCCCTGGTCCCGATGAATGTCCACACGACCGCGTCTGACAGAAACGTCATGCTTGGCCAGTAGCTGGCTCACCGCGCCCATAAACTCGCGCCCAGGGTCAATCTGAAGAAGCTTCGGCCCGCTAAGAGGGCTCCGCTTGTAGATGCGGGAGAGAGCGTCAGCGACCCATTTGGCTTCTTTTGTGGCCAGAGGCTCGGCCTCCTTGTAGCGCGATGCCACATCTACAAGCGTGAGCGCATACTTGTAGGTTTTGCGACCACGGGGGAAGCGGTCGTGTGATAGAAAGAGCAGGTCGGCTTGATGAACCTCGTTCGGCATCTTCACACCAAAACGCGGGCGTGGAACATGGCGAGGGCGCGGAAGATAAATCTGCCAAATGGCCTGCTTCTTGAGCCATATTCGAGCCATATCTTCGGAGACCCTGGCTGCTGCGGCGAGGTTCTTGATAGCTGCTATCAATAACCAGTAACCGCTCGGGCTGTAGTAGTGCCCCGCGAGGCGTCGGGATAGCTTTTTCGTTTCACGACCCATTGTAGCTGCTGTCGTGCCGACATTCCAAGAGGTGAAAGTCTCTATATTGCTAGTTTGCGTGGCAACTGGCCTTGTGCACACAAGATGCGGCTCTACTAGGCTACAAGTTTTTGGCTACTTTATAGGCTACGAGCCCCGTCACGCCCATTCCTAGAATGACAAAGGCGATCTCCCGGTCTTTTTGGCTACCTGAAGGTACGTACACGTCTGAAAGACGTGGCTCTGGGCCGAGAGGGTCAAGTATTTTGCCCGTGACTTGTGAGTAGTCGCGGATTGCGGCATCGACGTCATGGAACGTGCGAACGGCGTGACCCTGTCATCGGAGCTCTTCGTTTATCCAGTCAAGCCTTTCGGTTCGCTTTTTTGTCCATGCATCCCGTGTAGCCTGGAGCTGTTCTATAGCCTTATCATGACGTTTGCGCTCTTCGTCAAGACCCGAACTTCGAAACATTGAAAAGAGGTAATTCGACCCACTGAAGGCAAGAGCATTGACCAGAGCTCCACCCACTAGCAAGGCAACCGAGGCCATGTTTTATACGCTGTTCCCGCTGGTGCGGCTACTGTTGTTACTTCATTATTGCATACGGAAAGGATCCTTTAAATGCTCGGCCCCTGTAGCTTCGGTCGAGACGACTGGCGTCAGGCGCGCTGCCGCTCGACGATCGATTGGTTCTCTCACAAGCGGCGATCCTGAAAGTGCACGCGAGCGCAACCTGTATCCCACGAGCAGAGCCCCTGCAATTCCTAGACTGCATAGTATATAAGGAGCTCACTGTGGTCCAGCACTCCGTGAGTTTTCGACGGTCGGTTCGGTGTTGGTGGTGGTCGTCTCGGCAGCCTGTGCCATCCCTGTGGGAGCAAGACGTTCCTTGATCTCCCTGAGCTCCATCTTCAGTCGTTCTTGTTTGGCCTTTCGCGCGGCAGCGCCCTTTCGTCCCGCTTCCACCTTTTTAGGGTTCTTTTCATCAGGCGCTGTCCCTTCCTGACTGAGGGTCTGTCGAGTCACTGTCACCGGTGGCTGATTCACTTGTGGTTCCAGTACCTCCGTCATCATCGAACGTAGACGCATATGTCTGGGGGCATGTGTGTCCAAATTGGCAGTGTTTAACAGTGGTAAGGAATGTGGTCAGGGGTGCTAAGAGCATTCCAAAGCGGTGGTATAGCTGACAGGTAGCATTGCTTAGCGCATGCTCAACGAAGGGATCATCTTCTAGGCCAGCAACGAGCTTTGACTGATTTTCAGATGGAATGGGGAGCAAAGAGCTGGCTGCCATGGCATAGAGCTGAAGTGCAGCTGTCCCCAAGGTCTTGGTCATCTTAGCTCCCAAGCGCGCTTCATAGCGAGCATACAGCTTGTCAACTTCTCCATCGTCCAGGCTTTCGACCTGGTTCGGTGTAATGACCCTCCCCATGTACTCCTTGGCTTGTCCTCCGGCGGCCAACGCTGCTAGTCTTTCGCGTTTACTAGCACTAGTCGTCCCGGCGGCCCCTACGGAGCTTGAGCGAGACCCTGCGGCTCCAGCTTCCGCGCCGTCGTGGCAACTAGATGTAGCAGCCTTGGCTGCACGACCGCCGGCCTCTTCTTCCAACAGCTCGTCAATAAGCTCATCGCAATCCATGTTTGCTACGTGCGTGGCCCGTATCACATGCGCGTACCGCTGGCAAAGGTTAATACTATGACTTACGTACCTCTTCAGTCTAATATATTCGTAGATGATATACACAAAGGCTCCGAGAGTAAGAATCTGGCAAAGCAGTAGCACTTCCCACATTTACGGCCTAAACAACAACCATATATGCAGCCGGCTGGTCAGTTTTTAACAGGAGTTTTGCATGTTTTGTCTCTGCCAGCAGCGCCCTAGTTTTGAGTCGCTCATCTCTTGTTGGAATAACATCGTTCTCGCGCAGGCACTCTTCAAAAGAATCGCGGTCCTTACAGTGAAACAGGGCGCACCATCGCGTCTGCTCTCGTAGATCCTTCAAGACCGAGTTGTACTTCTGGGTCAGCACCCAAACGCTCTGCTCTGTGTGGCGGCCACTGAAGGCTAGCTCAGACAGCCTGTCTTTCTTTTTGGTTAGAGCCTTGCTTGCGGCACAGTCATCAATGATGTACAAAGTGTGTTCTCCGGCAAAAAGGCGATAGAATGCTCGCAGATAGTCGTGGAGACGCTCGCCGGGGTCGACTATGTAGATCTCTGGGTCAGCCCAGACCCAATGTCGGGCTAGGTAGGTGCTGTTGTAGCGAATCGTGGGACAAAGGATGACGATGTGCTCAAAGACACCACGGAAGTGGACTTAGAGCAGGTCAAGGGCGAAAACCGTCTTACCACACCCTGTCTGGCCACATATAATAGCGGAGTGGGGGTCTTTGGGAAGCAGCGGGGCTGCGCCATTAATTGAGCACTTCTTTGAGTCGGCCATCCTCGATATTCATTTGTGCATCCATGACGATGTACAGATAAACGTTCAATGGGCCGACCGGCTCTGCTTCCTTTGTGATCTGGATAGTGATGCCCTCGCTGGCATTCACCACTCTTCGGCCGCTCCCATGTAGTCCGTCATCGTCCGTGACTCGCAGATCCAGCCATAGTGCATATTTTGCGGTCAGGAACTCCCCCAGGGAGACGTCTGCCAGATCCAGGTCTTTTGCGGCCATTGCAACCTCGAATTGACGTTTACTACCGGCTGCGAACTCTTTCTTGGTCTCATCCCACAGCTGGTGCGCTCTCAGTCCTTGACTGTACAGCTGATTCGGCACCCCCTCGATGCACACCTCTACCTTCGTGATGAGCGGATTATAGAAGTCCTCAGTGTCGCGCTTCCAGGGGACAGGTTCTTCGAACAGCATAAGAATGCCCTTCATGCTGCGAGCGGGCACGTTCAAGTTGATGTTCCAGAGAGTGTCAGACTTGTTAAGTGTCAGTTTGCGGTGGCGGAGCACCCTGTCGTAGAGGATGGCTAGGCGTCCTGTATACTGGGTTCGGATCAATCTAGCGAGATCATTCTGCGTGACCATTTCGAACTCTAGGCAGATGTTTTCAATATTGTAACTGGCCGCTTCATCATCCTTTGCGACGATCACGCGACTGTAGTCGTTGAATGTCAGTTCGTACTCCAGACGATCACCAAGCGCACTTTGGTAGAAAGGCATATGACTGTCCAGCAACTCGAAGTCAAGCGGGACAAAGAAGCGGTTGCCGTATGCCCGCGCTATGGCTTTATCTGTTTTCTTGTTTTCAGCATCCCCGGTACCAACCCGAAGCTTTGTCGTGTTCTGGGTTCTGCCAGTATCTATACCCTGGTAGGCTGCATTATCGCGCTCTTTGGCTGTTTTCCACAGGTCGCGATAGCAGTAGTATACGTCGGAGTCGTCAATGCTCATAACCTCATTGCCGCTGATTTTGATTGTTGTCTTCTTTATGATTGCGCGGCCCAAATTCTGAACCACGGTTCGATTCACGTCGGATGATTTCAGTTCGATGTTGCAGGCGAGGCGGGCGGTCCCCGGAACGATAACATCGTTCGCTCCGAGATTGGGAAATCGCACCAGTAGCTGTTGGTTCTGATCGATAGTGCTGGTGTTGTTTGTGATCACAACTGTCTGGCGAACCCCCTTGATCCCAAGTGGCTCACGAAGTCTGCGGTAGGGATTAAGCTTGCGACCGTATTGTGAAGAAGCCATCTTATTGAAGTGATAAGCTGTGACTATTCATATGGCGGACTATTATTCAATATGGCGGACTATGATGTTGATACCGGCCGTCTCGCCGAGACAGAAACGAGGAGGGACGAGGAAACGGACGATGTCGATTTGTCAACAGACAGAGTGGGTCCTTCGGACGCGCAAGCGCAGGAAGGTGAGCGCCCTGTCTCTCTTCAGCGAGAGATAGTCCAGACAGCTGTCGATGACTACTACAACTACCAGGCAGAGAGGGGGCTTAATCCTAACCTAGGTAGGGATTACTCGAGGTTTGAACTCACGATTGACGGGAAGCTGCGCCTTGTGGCTTACCCCAACTTGGACTTAATTAACCTTCGTACAGGCCGACCTCTCTCCCTGTCCACGGTAGCTGGGGTGCGTGGCGGTAGCAACGCGATTTGGGATGAACTAGGGTTTACAGACTGGCGCAGACAGTCATCGAGAATGCTGCCCCCTCAGGCTGTGGTAGCTCTACAGACAGCGAGGGAAGAGCTTGGTGGGGCTGCAGCGTCGGTCGAAAGCGTTGAACTCCAGGACATCGACGGAAGAGCCAAGGTAGCCACAGACGCTGTTCAGAAAATGGAAACGGCCTTCTCGGACGCGCAAATCGATGAAGTCCTCGGCACCATGAGCGACCCCCCTTTAAATCTCCGAGAGCTGCGTGGGCTTGACAAACCCTCCAGACTATTCGGGGTGAGCTCACCAACAACCTGGTCAAGCTGTCAGCATTGGATGACCGCATTGCTCTCGAGGAAGGAAAACTGAATGAGACTGACGTAGATGAGTTCTCTCGAAGGCGCGTCGCGGAGCGTGTTCGAGAACTCAAGGATGAGCGGGCCGCCCGCCATGAGGCTGCAACTGCCAGTCGGGAGGCTCTTCGCTCACAGATTATCAGAATCCGTGAGACGATAAACCGGGTCCTCAACGAGGATACTTCCCTTGCTGAGCGACTTCGCACATTGTTCAGAGAGCAGGGGATAACCGTTGTTAGCATCCTCACTGCGCTGGGCTTCATCGTGTCCACGCTAGTGCTTGCTTTGACGGGCGGGGGCACCCCGGCCCCAACACCGACTCCTTCCAAGCCAGGCGTTCCGACGAGCGGGACTGTAAAAGAGTGGGTCAAGAAACACCTACACGCCCTCGGCCGAATCCTCGCAAAGCTTGCCGGAAAAGCCGCGGCGTCGCTGCCCGGCATAATTGGGAGCATTGTTTCCTGGCTTCTTAGCCTTATGTCGAAAACTGCTGGATGGCTTGCAGAGAATATGCGGTCCTTGGTTGTTGCGGCTGCGGGGCTGCTTTATGTGGTGACTCGCGACTGGCTAACGAAATAGCCAAATGGTCACCAGCCCAGCTACGATGACACCGACGATGATTGCGGTCTTTTCGTCGTCGTGTTGACTAGCTGGGACCGTGGAGGCAGCGACATCTCGCGAAGAGTGAACCGGCGCGGTGGGAACGGCATGATCCAGCGTCGCGGTCTTGCCGCTCGCCGTGGGAACAGCATGATCCAGCGTCGCGGTCTTGGCATGATCCAGCGTCGCAGTCCTACCGCTCGCCGTGGAAACCACTCCTTTTTCTCCCGTATCTCCTTCTGTGTTTGGAGGAGCGACTGTTGCGTTAACGTCCGCGTTCTCGCCCAGTTTTTGATTTTCTGTTGCAACTACGATCTCATTGTTGTAACCGGCGATATGGCCTATGCGGAGCAACATATCACTGGGCGCCATGTACAGACCGATTCCGAACACATAGTTAACTTTGGAGCCTGCATACTGCAGGACGTCTTGGTAGCGTGTTATCGCTGATGAGAGGTCAACTGGAGAGGAGACCGCATCCTCGATGTTGGCGAGAAACTGCTTCTGCGCGTCAAATGCTGTGCCCTCTCCTAAGATCCGTATGCGCGTCTGAGCCTGGGCGCCGAGGATGGCCCATACATACGTTCGAATGGAATCATTAACACGCTCGACGCCTGCATGTGTGAAGCCCTGCGATCTGTCCATCATGAACGTTGTCCACGCCTTGTCAGCCTCCGATCCCTGCGCAATGTAGTCAATGTGAAAGTGTTTTTTTCCGGAAAGTAAACGAATGCCAGGCTGGGTCGTACGGTTTTGGAAGTCGCATGTAGCCTGCGTGTGTGGCATAGAAGTAAATCGTTCCTATGCCGCTGTTTTCGCTCTGCTGCTGTCTCCAATCGGCATGCGGCGACACCCCAAACTCTGCACAGATGCGCTCATATGCTCTGCGGTCAAATGGATTGTTAAATGCCGCCCAGGCGTCGTCTTGAGGGAGCGGGGCCTGGATCTCTTTTAGGATCCGCCTGATCTGAAAGTAGACATGAAAGGTGTAGAGGGCCCGGGTGTGGCTATCAGTTCGTGCGCCAGCGGCTAGGTGGTCGCTCACAGACACGCCGCAGCCGGTCGTGGCGCACCACACGGCGAAATTCAGCTGATTCTGCCAAAACTGCAAGGGATTAGAGCGCCACGCCTGAACAAGCTGGTCGCTTTTCACTTCAGGCAGACAGTATTTCACAAATACATCAGGAAACTGGGCCGCAAAGTCACCACCTGCTGTGTTCTCTAAGTTCACCAAGATATCTTGATGAGTGAATGACGTCCCAGTAACACTCGTTACAGCGGTGTACAACCCGCCCGCTTGGTAGGTGGCCTTTGCATTGAAGCTAAAGGCGTGTCTATTATCCATGCGCAATCCTTGCTGGTTTAGCACTTCGTGTGGCCGGCTACTATGTTTGTAACACTGAGCAACATTCAAAATGGCGCAGCAGTCGACCTTACGCATGCGCTCAAGAACCAAAACGGGCAATACAAAGTAGCACTGCTCGAGCTCACTTTCTATCCACTATGGGAGAACGTCCCAGCCGGAACTAGCTTCTCTGTTGGCGGAAAGCTTGTGTCTGTCCCTAGCGGTTATTACAATGTCTGTTCCCTTAATAAAGAGGTCTTCAATCCACACGGGGCGGGCCTGAAGATAAACCATGCCACCGGCCGACTGAAGTTGACGACCGACAGTAGCATACAACTGTTTGGCCTTGCGCGGCTCCTGGCATTCTCAAATCCTGACAGTATCCTGAATGGGACAGTGCAGGGCGACAGCTTACCCACACTAGCACCCCATAAAGAAGTGTTCGCTCACCTGTGTGAGGTGAATACATCGCACAATCTAGTGGGGAAGGCAGTCGAGACGGCTCGCACCAGCACTGCATACCCTTATGTGGCCTACCCTTCCACTATTCTCAGAGCTATAGCTGTGACCGTTGAGGGAATAAACAGCGGAAAACCCGTTTCTTTCCCTAACCCACAGTATAAGCCACTAATATCTGGCCCTATCTCACAGCTAACGTTCTCCCTGTTAGATAGATCAGATACACTTGTAAAGACTGCTTATATAAGTGTAACTCTGGGTATTCATGACAACGATGGTTGAATCCGCTGGGCCCAGATGCAGCGATTTGGCCTTAAGCGATCTCGCTGATACCGAAGGGTTTGGCGACGCGGGTCACAATGACCGCCTATACGGCTTTCAGTTCAAAGACGGCGTATACCATCGAAAGAAGCTTACGCCTGGAAGAACCACAGATGTAAGTTTCAAAGACCTTGAAGATATTAACACGGGAAACACGCGGACGCACGTGAAATACAGTGTAGTGAAAAAAGCAAACGGACAATGGACTCTCGCCGAAAGTGACAATATGGGCTGGCTCATTGACCTTGCTGTGGTCGAATCGGGAGTACAGATCGATAAAGCCGGGCTTGTGAGAAAAGTTTTAAATCGAGGTACGGCATTCCTGTCCTATAGTCCGTTTGAAAACAATGTCAAAGTACACCTCCAGGATGGGAAATTCTATATAAAAAGCACTGTTCCTCGAGGGGCTCTAGTAATGAATACGACGTTCCCCGTCCTGACCACTCTTCCTCCAGACTCAACTATCTTTGCTGCAATACTATTACCGCCTGCTCCCGCTCACGACACTTTCGTGGAAATACTAACAGATTTCCAAATAAAGTGGCAGAATAAGCACGCTGGTCAAGAGTTGCGGATCTTCATTAATCTTAGCGCAAATAAAAGGCCTGTCGCGCATGTGTCGTTAGAGGGTGTAAATACACGAATAGGGAGCAATGTGGGCGTGGACAAAATATTCCTAGCTGAAAGCGTCAGCTTAAAAACTCTCAAGGTGATTAACCGCCCCTTGGATACATTTGAACTAGAGATAATTGACAATAGCATATAGATTTATCATGGGACTATATCCACCATTGGACGAGGCCGAATCCGCTCATGATTACAGGCTAAAGCACATCTGTGATATACAACGTGAACTCTCCCAAGATCGTGATTCCCGGTCGAGTTTGTACAAAAAATACCGCAGAGCGGTGAATGATCTAGATGGCGTTGACGCTGCGCTTGCCACGGTGGCTTTGGGCCTCGGTGCGAGGGGGGTCGGCCTCTTGTCGACTATAATTGCCGCACCCGTTGTTGTAGCGCTTGAAGTCTCGGCTCTTTGAAGTGGTTTGGCTGCAATAGCGTGCAAGTTCATATCTCGACGCCTGGCCATCAAAGCTAAAAAACACGATGAAATTCGCGTCCTAGCGTCATCAAAGTTGGATTCCATCGCAGATGCTATCTCGCAAGCACTTGTGGATAACAAGATCTCTGTTAGCGAGTTCCGTCACATCCTAGCGGAGAAAACTAAATATGATGCAATGAAGAACGCGATCAGGGCTAAATCGTTGAAAGCATCCCATATCAGCCAGGAAGAAAAAAACGCACTTCTGAAGCAAGGCAGGGAGGAAGCAAGGAAACAGTTTGCCAGGGCAATCGAGATAGAATCACGATAAACTGCTTTCTACAGGCGGATTATTAAAGGCGCCATGCGCAGCCCCTGCTACTTTTCGGCGCATTAGTATATCATGTTAAAGCCATGTACATTTCTCACAACCTGTACCAGACCCAATCCAATGGAAAAGCCAGCCAATTCCAATGCAGACGAGCAATCGTTGAGGATTGACGAAAAGGTGCCGGTTCCCGCTCGACTCCCCAAACGAGTTACCAAAAGATACCCGCTCATAACTATGGAAATGATAGATGATTTCTTCAGTGTGGGTTATAGCTCAACCAGGGGAGAGCCCGGAGATCTCCGCTACGATCGCCAGCGATGCCTGACCTGCCTTGAAGGTGTATCCTTGGCCGGATGTGATCTTTGCATGAGGAGAGAGGAAATTTTCCAGTGGTCGAAGTGAATTGAACATGGGGCTGACACTGCAAATAAGACATGTCGTCGATCGATGGTAAAATGCTAGCCAGCATGGCCTGTAATGCCGCTGTCATTAGCGGCTTAGCGATAGGTTATGCTCGTCTGGGCAAAATTGTTTGGAAAGGCCCTGCCCCCAAGTTGGATTTCACCGGCTATGACATAGGAATGCTTATTGCCGACGTCGGCCTAGCCTTAGCCACAAAAGACTTGCTGATTAAGCAAGGAATCCTCCCTGCCGATATATTGAAGTAGGCGCTTTATATCGCCTCTTACCCACCATACTATAACACTGCGTGCGGCTATTGAATGTGTAAACGTGTAAATATACGCCGACCCAAATAATCAAGCCTGAGCAAACAAACATTCCTCACAGACGTGACCCAGCTAACATATTTAGTTATTTCGGGTAGGTGTATGAGGCCTGGCTTCATTCACAAAATAGCAAGCCTTGAACAAATACAGTGTTACTCTGAGTGTTGTATGTGGGTCACTATTGATTTTCTCTCGGCTCATGTCTGAATGAGACAGCACTTGTATGAGACTGTGCATTCGTATCCTAGCAACGATAACAGGAAGTGAGGCGTTGCACAACACTCTAGTAGGTTTATAGGGGTGATTTTAAACATGTATTACTGTCCGTGGAAGACAGCACAGGCGAGGCCATGCGAAATGTTAATCGGGTCTTCCAGTCACGTCTCACAAAAGGGGGTTCGATCCCTACCTGACTGCTCTTGGAATGCTTGTTCCGAGCTCTTCTCACAAAAATTCTAGACTCATTTCGAATTGTCTAGGATGCCACGGAGGAGAGTTATTAAGAGCAATTGAGTCCCAAATAATTACTTTAATAAAAAACAAGCCCTCACATGGCCATGAAGCCATGTGAAGAGGAATACGTCACAGGCCACGAAGCTATGTGACGGGGACTCAGTGAGACGTGACACACCGGTTTTGCATTTTTTGACCCCCGGATTGGCTATTGTTAATCTACAGCTGGGGAGTGGGGCGCCCCAGCCACAGCCACTCAACGCTATCGGCGTCCAAAGTGGTCTGGTACCCCTTGAGGGTGCTGGGGTGCCCCCACGCCGTCTGCTCGCTCCCCTTGGGGAGCTGTTCTCGTACCCCCAGTGTTTATACTACTATTATAGCCGTGTTGTGTAATAGATCGATTTTGCGGCAAAACTGTGAAAAATCGTTTACCTGAATTAACCTTGTGTATATTATTCAGACATTACTTAGTCCACTGACTAAATATCTGACAGTTTTGAGAAGTTTTTGTGTGAGAAAACAAGGGTCTATACTTAATAGTGTTTTTGTATTATGGTACATAGCAGTGTGACTATGCGTCACAGGACCTACGAAGTAAGGTAGGCATTAGGACTCCGACAGGCACTGAGCTCTTGGCAATCCCCCCCGCCTCCCGCCTCCCGCCCCCAGTTGAAATTCTTCCTATATTAAGATGGGCACATGCAGCCCAAGTCAGAATCACCAGAGATTTTCATAAAAAATCACCAGAAATTTTCGATTAAAACAGTATTGAATATTTTGTTGAAGATCAAAAGTGATGGGATTGAATGAATAGTTTACCAGTTACTGTGCTGATGTGAATCTGTGACACACCAACACACTCCGTGGCAGTGATTCTGTGACACACCAACACACTCCATGGCAGTGATTCTGTATCCCTTAATCAATGACAAGAATTTTTTTGACATAATTATACATATAATGTTTTTGTTTAAATTACACCCCCAGTTGAAATCCTGCCTATATTAAGATGGGCACCGCCCAAGTCAGAATCGCTAGTGATTTTCATCAAAAATCACCAGAAATTTTCATCAAAAGTAGGTCAGCTCAGAACTTGTTGGTAACAGTCTCCTAATGCGCCTTCATTCCAAAAATAAATAACGATCGCCGATTTAATTTTACAATTTTTTAATTAAAGGAAACAGATTGAATAATATAGGTTCAGTAGATTTCAAGCTTTACGTGTGAAAATACATTTACATCTCTTTAATGGTTTTCAGTGCCCTTGTCCAGGATCAAAACAACTTTTTGAATCACATTATTTTCCCAACAATACAACAAATTTTCATATATAGTACTATGGTAGAAAGGTAGCATTTATGTAGTTTACGGTAATTCAACTCAAGACCAACACCTTCTATGCACAAGATAATAATGATTCTATGTCATTCTCCTGAGCATAACCGGTACAAAGACGAATAAATAGCGTCTCTACATCACGTTGTTATCTAGATATATGAGACAACACATTTTGGGTATCGGCAATCTGATGAATGTACTATTCCGGTTTTCTTGTTTCACATTATATTCTATGGCGGTTGATCGGTGATTTTCTTCATTGATAAACGTTAAACCACCTCAGCTTCGTTGTGTGAATCGGAATTGCATTGCTGTGACACACCAACACACTCCGTGGCAGTGATTCTGTATCCCCTAATCGAGGAATCAAAATGGATCAAGATTTGAAATGACAAGAGAAATTTAGACATATTTTGTTTACACATGTAATTTTTTGTTCAAATTATATCCAAGTGTGATATATAGTCAATATTCAAGAGGTACAAAAACACCCCAAAGTATGTCCTCATATTTTCACATCCATGGCAAGAAATACTGCATTGAAAAGGGTCCATTTAGCCTACCCTGTTTTATCGCTCTAATCAGCAAATGGCGGGGTCATATTTCTGCTGTCAAAATTGTATTTCCCTCCAAAGTCTTAACCCTTGAATCCAAGTCACACACTCTCTGATGCAAAGTAATGATTGTCCTAACTATCCGATTAGCACATTATGAACATGTCTTTGGTCATAGTGTACATATCATAAATCACATCAATGTTTTCTGCTATATTATTTCAATGATATGGTTTAACAATTTAAGTTATGCAAACAGCGCTGATTGTTTGAGGGTATATGCAGTAGGCCTATGCTGTCGGGCAATTGTGGAATTGTCCCAGATGCACGTTAAGATTAACCTCAGTAATAGGGCCATGTGGCATACAGTGGAATGGGGATCAATGACAGGGTATTTTTAGCCGTAACTGATACTCATTAAACGCGATAAAACGCTGGAGCAAAACGGACAGGCTGACTTAATTGGTTGATGTAGGATACTTCACCATCAGTGGGTAATTTGAAGCCTGATGTGGTCAATGATGAAATGTTTGGATGTGAAATAGGATACACGTTAAAGGCTACAGTTTACATATATCTATAACAATATACTGAAGTGTTAATTATAAATCTAATTTTAATCAGAATTATTTCAGATCAGAACTTGCTGGTAACAATGCCCTAATGCACGTTCATGCCAAAAATAAAGGATCTAATGTCAATGGTTCTCCTTATTTTGCCGACGAAAGGATTCGTATGGACTGACTGACTGACTGACTCATTACCGGACGTTTTGCGATCTGTAGCCTACTTCGTAGGAATATAGGTTCAGTAGATTTCAAGCTTTACGTGGGAAAATACATTTACATCTCTTTAATGGTTTTCAGTGCCCTTGTCCAGGATCAAAACAACTATTTGAATCACATTATTTTCCCAACAATACAACAAAGTTTTATATATAGTACTATAGTAGAAAGGTAGCATTTATGTAGTTTACGGTAATTCAACATTGTGGGACAATATGACGAGTGCCCCCCGAGGAGCTGGACTCTTTTCTCGAGTTGGATGTTGTCGTGCTAGTTTGAGGATCATCATGTTTGAAAGTTGCACGAGCATCAGGATGTTGTGAACCAGTTACAAGGTTCGAAACAGGCCACTCACTGGGTCGACTCTCAGGATAGTGTGAACCAGTTGCAGGGATTAAGGTGGGCCATTCACTTAGTTGTAGATTATTAGTCCTTGGAGAGTGGTAACTCACTGACTGACTGTATGATGGCCTGCTACTGAAGGATGGTGGTCGCATTTGCTGCGGGGTGTGTAGACACTGTAGTCATTGGTCGGAGAAGTTGGATGTTGGTAGCGTTGGTAGTTCCCACGATTTTGTTCTCGGTTGCCATAGGGTGTGTAGTTTCTGTACAGTGAATGGAGAATGAATTTGGCAAATACACCGATTCCACGCCTCTTTGCATGAACCATATCATGGTAGAGGTGAGCATTTGGGTCACCATTGGATTTCAGGCAGCCCACACTGCTGTCAAGGACCTGTGTGTTTTCACTCTGACACACTAGCCTGATCAGACTATTAGCCTTAAACACTGAGTCATACAGCTTCCCTCTGGCTCGAGGAGGTATAATCAGCGATACTGATCGGAAATTTTGCTCTGGCCGTGCACACAATTTTCACTACGTCAGCTGACTTACCGTCTATTACAACTCGTATTTGTTGTGGCTTCGTAGACACATCTGGGCTGGGTGAAGCTTGCCTAACTTGAGATTGATCAACAATGCGATGAACCTCTGTATTGATTTCACTGTAATGTTGAGTAGGAGAGTGACTGCCACTATGATTTGAAGTTAATGTTGAAGTTTCCAGTTCATCAGCTAATGCACTGAAGCGGTTCTGAGATCCATGTATTGTCGCCAAGTCAACCTGGGCCAGACTAGTGTTTTCTCCTAGTACTGAATGGGTTCAAGTTTGACTGGAATTGTGGGCCATGGATTCTACTTGTGCGCTATTCATAAGAGAACAGATACAGGTCAGCCAACAGGGGTGCACAATTAGTACCCATTGGAATACCTATATGCTGCTGATATATTGTGTTGCCAAATTTCACATAGATATTTTTAATGAGAAATTCAAGCAACTCTGTAAACAAAGAAACATCCCATGACTGATATCTCTTGTACGTAGTCGAGCTAAAGAATGCTTTATGGCTTCCGACATTAATATATCTACGATCAGTTTTCTTGAACACAGATACTATTAATGATCTTATACGGTCAATAAGGTCCTGATGAGGGATTGTAGTATAGAGAGTCGAGAAATCCCATGTGGATACATGTCGGTACGGTGTGTGACCTTTAGCATCAAGTTCTTCCGTAACACATTTTGAGTTTTTCAATATCCACATACATTCCACGCCAGAGTTCTTAGAAATAGTGGCGCAATACCTTTCGCAAAATGCTTTTACCTCCTGAAGGGCCCTTGTCAAGCTTCTAGAACCAGCTATGAATCTGGCTTTGTATGGTGATTTATGCATTTTGTGAGTCCAGTATATTTTTGGTATGTCGTTATGATTGGCTGGAAGACAAATACCTCTTTCCCTGAGAAACTTTTTTCAGAGTAAATGCAGTTTGGGAGTAAGTAGACGTATTTGATGAAGATATGTCTACACTCAATTCTGTAACCAGCACCTGGTAACAGTAATATTTACATATGAGTATTATATTATTCGGAGCTTTGTCTGCTGGGACTATGACGAATTTACTCTGGAGATTTGCTAGAACTTCTTGCGAATTGAGGTTTCTCGGTACTTGTTTTGCTTGGGGAAGAGTACTTCTGTCAATATGGCGGATTGTTTCAACGACCTTGCTCTTGGTGAGGTCCAGCCAATCAGCGAGTACTGTAGGTTCAACTTTTTCTCGCTTAGACCAATCAATAACGTACTGTTCTAATGCAGACAGGACTATCTTCTGGTCGGCCTTCAGATTTATTCTTCTTGCTCTCTATATTTAGGTCCTTTCATCAGGAGTAATTTCAGATCCTTATCACTCACCACATCAAGGTCACCAGTCACAATATGTTTGCATGGTGTATAGATAAAGTTCGACAATTCACAATCACAACTATAGCCTCCTGATGTGTATAAGTTCCAGTCAAACTCCTTGACAGCATTGGAGTAATTGAATATTTTGGTGGCTATAGATTTAGTATAATTATATGAAATGGAAGGAGGTTCTGTGAACTCGAAATAGTTTGGTACAGCGTTGCGTACCTCTGGATCATTCAGGATTCGAGGTAAATTAATGATGTCCAGTCCCTTATCTAAGTAGTTGAGTTTCAAGAAAAGCCGATCTTGAGAGTTTTGATTATGTTCACTGGACGATATAACCGAAAATACGCTATAGCTTGACATACTTTACTGATTTTTGATGGTATTATATTTCCTGAAGACGCAGATTGTTGTATATCTCTGGCTATTTGATTTAAAGCCCTCAGAGGTAACGCATACAGAACTGTACGTAAGCTAAGAAAACTGATCAGCGATACGGATTTGATATTTTTGGAACATCATGATGTCTTGCCGGCATCATTGAAAAATGTTGACCGCTTCTCTCTTGCAGGAAACAAGCCTATGTTTATGTATACTATGATTGTCTTTTTGAATTTGGTGCTAATACTGTTATATGGAAAATGGAATAGGTCTTTGGATTATGGACGCGGATATTCTCTAATGGACGACGGCTGGATTATGAATGACGGACTAGACGCTTGTAATGTATACTATTGGGTGCGTTAGTTAAACCCACTAAGTAATTTAAAGTGATATGATCGTGAATCATCGAACTATTAAATTTACGCCAACCATGGCTGCGTTGTCTCGGTTGATAGGGTTTAAATAGTTGGGTAATGTTGGATATATTTGAACGGCGGTTTGTAGCATTGCCGAACCCACTGACATTATCATTTAAACCAAACGGAAACACTGCCCCAAGTTCTAGCATCCAGAATAATTCCCGCTGTCGGATACTTCCCTTATATGTGTTGTAATTTCTCTCAAATCCAAAGGGGGAATCCTTAGTAGATGAATAGACGACGTCTATGATCTGAATACTAAAGTTACCCCAGCCATGGTCGGGTCTAGAAAAATGTCTACCTATAAGCAATTGCTTTTTCCTAACGGATTTTCTGTGACCGTTCACCCTAAGATGGAGTCTTTGGATGGTCTTGCCAACATACTGTTGACCACACTTCTTACAGGAAACTAAATAAATACAGTTTGTAGTAGAACAACTAAGATCAACATACGAGTTGATAGAATATGAGCTACCAGTTAACGCGGAACTAAATGAAGCTGACGTATTAAGGAGTGGACACGTGAGACATCCACGATGTCCACACTTAGAAATTTTGAAATTATTACATGCAGAATTCGGTGCTAAACAATCATCAAGCGCAATATTACAAGGTTTGATGTCGTGGCCTTGCTTTGCTGTCAGAAATATATCTGTCATTTGGATTGAAAAAGGTCTTAGTGCATTTCGAACTATTAGAGACTCGGCCGAGAAACCTGCACTAAGGTTCCTCGGGTCTGTCCTAATATTATTTCCTTGTATTGTATCCATTATGTTATGAAGGTTTGGTGTGTAGGGGACCTCGGGGACCACTTGTCCACCAGCAGAATCCAGGCATACACAGGTTAAAATTACAAGCGTATAGTCCGTCATTCATAATCCAGCCGTTGTCCATTAGAGAATATCCGCGTCCATAATCCAAAGATCTATTTCTTATTCCATATAACAGGATTAGCACCAAATTCAAAAAGACAATCATAGTATACAAAAACATAAGCTTGTTTCCTGCAAGAGAGAAGAGGGCAACAGTTTTCAATGATGCCGGCAAGACATCATGATGTTCCAAAAATATCAAATCCGTATCGCTGATCAGTATTCTTAATCCATAATATTCGTTGTAAAATCGTCATCTAAAGAATGCACGCTTTGATTGTGACTGTTCATATGAGTATCATGAGGATCTTGAAGTACATGGGTTCATACGGCCCCTAGCCCCGGGTTAAGCGGAATTAGACACAAGTTACGAAACGTAGCGCCATAGATCTTGCACGCTACGTTCGTATTTTGCTATCAGCATGCGATATGTATCGCCAAATTTGAGAAACTTTGAGTGGAGGCGCTTGGTGGAATAGCCCTGTTTTATAAGTTTCTGCAACAATGTTTTGTGACGTTGGTTAAAATCATCACATTTAACACAGGATCTAGCAAATGCTACTAAGCGAGATATGTATACGCCATATGCAGGTCCCACTGGAATATTACTATCCAAAAAGGGATAGTTTACGATGTCGAAATTGTAATCATCTCTTTTGTCATAAAGTCGACGAGAGAGAATGCCCGCTTCATTTTTATAGAGATAGAGATCTAAATAAGATGTGCCTGTAGGGCTATCTGTAGTTTCCTTCAAATCCAGTGAAGGTGGATATATATCCTTCACTGCGTCATTTATATAGCGATTATCCACAGCGAGAAGATCGTTTATATAGCGTTTGGTGAATGAGAAGGAACGAGCTTTGAATGGATCGGTTTTGAAAGCGCCTGCATATAGTCATATTCATAAGAGAACAGATACAGGTCAGCCAACAGGGATGCAGAATTAGTACCCATTGGAATACCTATATGCTGCTGATATATTGTGTTGCCAAATTTCACATAGATGTTTTTAATGAGAAATTCAAGCAACTCTATAAACAAAGAAACATCCCATGAATGATATCTCTTGTATGTAGTCGAGCTAAAGAATGCTTTATGGCTTCCGACATTAATATATCTACGATCAGTTTTCTTGAACACAGATACTATTAATGAACTTATACGGTCAATAAGGTCCTGATGAGGGATTGTAGTATAGAGAGTCGAGATATCCCATGTGGATACATGTCGGTACCGTATGTGACCTTTAGCATCAAGTTCTTCCGTAAGACATTTTGAGTTTTTCAATATCCACATACATTCCACGCCAGAGTTCTTAGAAATAGTGGCGCAATACTGTTCACAAAATGCTTTTACCTCCTGAAGGACCCTCGTCAATAGTGTTGAAAGAAGCTTGGTGGTGCAGCTTCTAGAACCAGCTATGAATCTAGCTTTGTATGGTGATTTATGCATTTTGGGAGTCCAGTATATTTTTGGTATGTCGTTATGATTGGTTGGAAGACAAATACCTCTTTCCCTGAGAAACTTTTTGTGATTGTTAAATAAATCTTCCAGAGTAAATGCAGTTTGGGAGTAAGTAGACGTATTTGATGAAGATATGTCTACACTCAATTCTTTAACCAGCACCTGGTAATAGTAATATTTACATATGAATATTATATTATTCGGAGCTTTGTCTGCTGGGACTATGACGAATTTACTCTGGAGATTTGCTAGAACTTCTTGCGAATTGAGGTTTCTCAGTACTTGTTTTGCTTGGGGAAGAGTATTTCTGTCAATATGGCGGATTGTTTCAACGACCTTGCTCTTGGTGAGGTCCAGCCAATCTGCGAGTACTGTAGGTTCAACTTTTTCTCGCTTAGACCAATCAATAACGTACTGTTCTAATGCAGACAGGACTATCTTCTGGCCGGCCTTCAGATTTATTCTTCTTGGCTCTCTATATTTAGGTCCTTTCATCAGGAGTAATTTCAGATCCTTATCACTCACCACATCAAGGTCACCAGCCACAATATGTTTGCATGGTGTATAGATAAAGTTCGACAATTCACAATCACAATTATAGCCTCCTGGCGTGTATAAGTTCCAGTCAAACTCCTTGACAGCATTGGAGTAATTGAATATTTTGGTGGCTATAGATTTAGTATAGTTATATGAAATGCAAGGAGGTTCTGTAAACTCGAAATTGTTTGGTACAGTGTTGCGTTACAAGCGTCTAGTCCGTCATTCATAATCCAGCCGTCGTCCATTAGAGAATATCCGCGTCCATAATCCAAAGACCTATTCCATTTTCCACATAACAGTATTAGCATCAAATTCAAAAAGACAATCATAGTATACATAAACATAGGCTTGTTTCCTGCAAGAGAGAAGCGGTCAACAGTTTTCAATGATGCCGGCAAGACATCATGATGTTCCAAAAATATCAAATCCGTATCGCTGATCAGTATTCTCAATCCATAATATTCGTTGTAAAGTCGTCATCTAAAGAATGATGTATCTCAGTCACGCTTTGATTGAGACTGTTCATATGAGTATCATGAGGATCTTGAAGTACATGGGTTCATACGGCCCCTAGCCCCGGGTTAAGCGGAATTAGACACAAGTTACGAAACGTAGCGCCATAGATCTTGCACGCTACGTTCGTATTTTGCTATCAGCATGCGATATGTATCGCCAAATTTGAGAAAATTTGAGTGGAGGCGCTTGGTGGATCATTCAGGATTCGTGGCAAATTAATGATCTCCTGTCCTTTATCTAAGTAGTTGAGTTTCCAGAAAAGCCGATCTTGAGATGTTTCGATTATGTTCACTGGAAGATATAACCGAAAATACGCTATATCTTGACATACTTTACTGATTTTTGATGGTATTATATTTCCTGAAGACGCAGATTGTTGTATATCTCTGGCTATTTGATTTAAAACTCTCAGAGGTAACGCATACAGAACTGTACGTAAGCTATGTATACTATTGGGTGCGTTAGTTAAACCCACTAAGTAATTTAAAGTGATATGTTCGTGAATCTTCGAACTATTAAACTTACGCCAACCATGGCTGCGTTGTCTCCGTTGATGGGGTTTAAATAGTTGGGTAATGTTGGATATATTTGAACGGCGGTTTGTAGCATTGCCGAACCCACTGACATTATCATTTAAACCAAACAGGAACACTGACCCAAGTTCTAGCATCCAGAATAATTCCCGCTGTCGGATTTTTCTCTCAAATCCAAAGGGGGAATCCTTAGTAGATGGATAGACGACGTCTATGATCTGAATACTAACATGACCACATGACCACTAGCACCGGTATAAGTGGTATTAGATACAAATCTAGAGAGCTATGATGGAAACGCTCTGACAACTCGTATATTGGTAATTGGTGAGCTGTGTCACTGTGACAACTCGCGCACTGGTTATGGGTGAGCTGTATCATCGTCAGATGAAAATGACGGCATTTAAGACAAAGACTAGTCTGTAAGGCCCGATATGGACCCAGCATCAACTTCCCACAATGCCAACATATACCAGAGGCCAAAAGGTCTGTACATGGGGCGGGCCTCGGAGACGAAACGTTCACCAGCAGAATCTCGCCATATACAGGTAGAAATTACAACGCACATATCAACATAGGTTGATTTGTTAACCTGGTTGACTTTTATTGAGCTGTGTAACGGTAGGAGTGTTTTTATTGGTCAGTTTTGGTTGTCCAACAATAACTTTGAGTTGTATACCGATGCAGCCCGTAGTCATGGGATGGGGGCCTATTTTGATGGTCACTGGGCATACGGCTCTTGGCCTCAGAGCTAGCATAGTTCGGGAATTGCGAAGGATATCACATTCCTTGAGCTATTCCCTATTGTGGTTGCTGTTGAACTCTGGGCGAATCAATTCCAGAATAAGAAAATTATTCTCAATGGTCCCAAAGCCTGATGATTGACGTAGGCCCCCTACATCCATGACAATAAAATACCACTTCTATCCCTTGATACAATGCAGGCCCCCACCATCCATGACAGTTAATTGACTGGTGGGGATCTCCATGCAAGTCAATTAGCCTGTCGCCTCCCTCATGTAAAATGACATCAACATAAGGGACTGGCACAGTACAAGAGCAAACTTCAATTTGGTGTATCGGGTTACATATAGGTCTTCACGCCTTGCGGCACATGAACTTTGTGCTGACAATGACAATTCATTGCGTGATTGAGAGAGATATAATACGTCATCAGGGTTTTGGACCATTCAGATGACATGGCAGTTGTAGAAATTGTAAATAAACAGTCGAGTAAGTCCCAAGAGTTATGAAGTTGGTTCGTTGGCTGGGGCTAGCATGTTTAAAACACAACATTCTCTGTAAAATGCGTCATGTTTAAGGCATTAATTATAAGATTCCTGACTCGATATCCCGTTTTCAGTGGCTCCGTTTCCGTCAACTGGCTCCACGGGCAGACGCAGAACCAACCCTCATCCCCGAGTGGCTGTGGAGAATTTAAACGAGGAAACCAATAAATTAATACAGTATTCACGGGCTCAGCGTACATGGGCTGCATATGAAGTTGGAGTTACCTTCATTCATCATTTTCGCGAATACATGAATGTGGCCCAGACATGGCCAGCGCCTGTTAATCTGATTATGCAATATATTGCGTATTTGTCGCAGCAGAAATATTCACCTGCCACAGTCAGTTTATACCTCGCTGGTATTCTATACAAGCATACATTCTTGCACTTACCCGATCCTACACAATATTTCATTGTAAGGAAGATGACGGATGGCTTCAAGCGTGCAGGTGCTCAGCATGACGTTCCACTGCTCATTACTTTGCCACTTCTAACCGCTATTTTGAATGCGCTTCCACAGGTATGTAAATCTAGTTACGAAGTTCTGTTGTTCCAAGCAGCATATCTGTTGGAATTCGGTGGATTGCTGCGAGTCGGAGAATTAAATTCCGACAATAAATCAAGGCATAATCCAAAGGCATTAGGACTTAATGATATCAGAATTGACACCACCACGCAGCTCATGTTACTTGAGATCCATATTTCTAAAACTGACTAGCTTGGGCGGGGAACAACTTTGATAATTCCTGACAATAACACACTACAGCCATACATAATTACATTATGGCATATATGCATTTGCGCAGGGTATACGTTGTTGTCAGCTCCTAGTGCATTTTGATGGCCTTCCATTGAGTCTGTTCCAGTTTTCCGCCATTTTGAAAAAGAAATCACTTGTATCATGAATCACCCCGCGGCACGTTATTCCTCGCATTCGTTTTCGCATTGGCCATGCATCTATGCGCATGCCCAAAGTGTGCCGTCAGACACTATAAATCTTCTTGTTAGATGGAAGTCCTCTGTATATCAGAGATACATTCGACTTCCACTGTGCTAATTCATAATGATGCAATTTAATTGATTAGCCTGGTGTTATACCATGTATATGCGACATATTTAGTTACATTGTACTTAACCAGCCTAAGCAGGTAAGCAGGCCAGCTGATCTGAGTTGGTGTCCTATGCTAATTTGGCAGCACATCTCCGGTCATGGGCCTGAACACTGAATCAGGAATTATTCATACGTCTTTTGAGTCTTAATAGCTGCCAGCAGAAGACGGGACCTAACAATATGGCTCGTGGCCTCTAGCATCGTATACTGGGCGCAGCGGCGAGCTACCAGAAAATCCAGTGGGTCAAAGCTGGGCCTTCAGTGTCATGGCATTAATATCCACTGAGAGGAGATTCGGGGAATGTGATGGGATGGCGGGCGTAAACTTATCAACATGAAGCATCATGACACCCCTAATATCATTAATGTTCATGCTGGTGCCAACGACACCTCCTGGGTAAATAGTTGTCCCCTTTTGCATACAATGGTGAAGGATCTCCGGCATGTACAAGAGCTGCCCACATGTTGCCTAGGCGCTCTTGGCCCAATGTTCAGGATGCATCCAAAGTAGAAATCGCCCGTCGACGCGTTAATCGCGCTGTTAGAAAAAAAGTATTGGCACATGGATGGGTTTGTTATCCGCCACTCTTTTCAGGCAAGATGGCGTGCATATGTGAGAAATTGGATGCGATTTTCTGTAGAATGATTTGGAGGGGTCCTCAAGGAGCTTATTCTTATGGATGTGCGATATTCCCCCCGCCTCCCTTATTGGTTATTAAAAGTTCATGCGAAATTAACAGTGCAAATTATTTTGACTGAATTCCAAAATATAGGAGCTATCTAGCTTGTGAGCGAGCCATGGTTTAACGTTTTATATGTTGCAGTGACAAGGTTTTGGGCAAGCCTCTATTGAGCTGCTTGTGTTGCATTCAACTTCATCTGGCAGGCTTTTAATGCGCGTATCATGCATGTATAACTAGACCCTCTTGTCAGGAGCTAGTGTGACACAAGCACTCCAGCTCCATGAGGGTCCATTGGGGTGTTCTACTTGGTTAGCATGTTGTCTTCTATTTCTAACGCGTAGTTTATGCAATTGATGTATATTATCAGATCGTTTATGCCATTTTCTGACGCGTAGTTTATACAGTTGATGTATATTGTCAGATCGTATGCTAATACTACTGTTATATGTATTATGGAATAGGTCTTTGGATGATTGACGCTGATATTCTTTAATGCACGACGGATGAATTATGACTAACGAACCAGACGCTTATAATGGCATTTTGGCAATCTTGTTTTTAAAGATGGTATACAGCGAAATATTCACCAGCCAGTACTGTGAGGTTGGCAACTGAACAGTACTGGCAGGAAAGGTCCTGTTACCAGCAGGTTTAGTGTGCAGTAACCGCACAGTTAGCATCCACTGGTTACCATCCGGTGGGTGACTGGGCAGTACCATTCAGTTGGCAACTGGAAGGTTACCAGATAGTTACTGTATGGTAACTGGTCAGAAACTACTGGTAACCAGCAGGCGAATAACCTGTCAGTAACCAGACTGTAACCATGCAGTACCGTCTGGTAACTGAACAGTACCTGCCAGTAAGCACCCAGTTACTGGTTCATTTTAAATGCACAGTACTGTAAGGGGACATTTCCTGCCAGTTATATTTAGTTGTGGACTGCACGGTGCTGGCTGGTGACGGTACCCAGCTGGAAATGGCTGGTGAAAGTTTGGCTGTGTATTAAGTTCATTTTATCAGATTAGCTTAAAGAGCATGGAGGTCCACCTGATAAGAGCAATTAATCTGGCAATGTGAATTTGGTTGTGGATAAATGTTCACCTTGTTTGTATATTTCCATTCTGGAAAAGCTGAAGGTTTGATTGGTCGGTTGTTTCAGGTGGCCCTCACATAATGAATTGTCATAACACATCTAAACAACTGTAATCTGGGATAGAACCGTAGCTGGAATCTATACAAATCTATAGAAAACAATTCGGACATTTATTTGGATAAAGAACACTAGTCCGTCATACGGGGTTAATGATAGGAACATCGTGGCACTGACCGATTCTTCTTGCATGAATAAAAGAATGAACGCATGGGTATATTAGTAAGTTTCCTTGTTTATTTCATAGAGAAGGTAAAGTTTTGCAACCAAGTATTGATAACTTCGAAGTGGGAATGTAGAAAGTGGCTAGATAAATGAAGATGTGATAACGGTGACGTACAAATAGGTTCACCTGACAAATACATTTTATTTTAGCGGGCATTTAAAAACATACTTTTATCCAGCACGGTTAAGTTGTTTGTTTATATACCCACAATTGGAGAAATAGTCTAATGTGTCAGCCCACGACAGTTAGATCAGCCAAGTCGAAGACTACCAACGTGACATAGCTTTCACAACAGATTGTCAGTAGCCCTGTGAAACCTGAAATCGCCATTCTCTTTTGTCCGAGTTAATATTTAAATTTCATTTTTCATGAATGTATAGTAAATAAGGGTCTGATCCTCCTTAGCTGATTAGGTGTACTTTGGTGGCCTACTTAGGTTAATATAGGAGCCTTAATCATCTGATCATTTGATACAAACAAAATGATACTTGACACCAAGAAATTCAGCAGGGGCGGAGCATGAGAGATGAGATTCCTTCACAATGCGCTCTACGTTTTCTCGGCCCATTGCTGCACCCCATCCTTCGCTACCCTCAACAGCCAGAGATGCCGACAAGCAGACAAAGACACTAAACGTGTAAAACTTAGTCCCCGTATCTCCTAAATTTATATTGTCTTTCAGGGATGAATTCATTCTCGGCTCAACTAGGCTCAAAGTGCCGTCATCTTGCATGACTCGTCGTAATTCTCGCAGTGCTTGAAGTGGGTGCGGCAAGTCGTGAATAAGATCATAGCATACGATATAATCAAATTTTTTCGTCCAATCTTCGGGTAGTTTATGCGCATCGGCAACATCGAATCTTATATTTGACAAACTTTTATTGGCCGCGCTATCCTTCCCCGTCTTGAATATTTCTTCTTCTATGTCAGAAGCCCAAACAAAACTTTTGGGGAATGTTTCAGCAATATGTACAGCGAGGTTCCCACTACCGCAACCAATATCAGCCACGGTTATACCATTGTCTGAAAAATAGTAAAGGCATAATGAAAATACATATTCTGTAACGGGAATAAATACAGATATCCTGCAGGACCGTGTTAAATTATATCTGTGTGACAGGTTGTAATTTTTGAATAAAAACAACAAAAACAATTTGCTTTACTTTGTCAATGTTTATTTATGCTGAATGTACATTTATTCCATTAGCACTGGGAAAATGCGATAGGTTAACTCCCATCCTTTTGTGACCATATCCATAATTTAGCCCACCCCTATTGAGCCTCCACTTGGTTTGCTAGTGTTGAAATATCCCATGTCCCTTCAGGATGTAGCCCCTTACTGTACCCCTCTGTTGCAGTTGTCCAAAACTGGTTCTACTAGTCTGACCAGTGGTTCTGTTTTGTCATTGGCTGAAATGGTCAAATGATTTGGCATGCTTTACTTTGTGGGTTTTTGGAGACTTTCACTCCTCAGATCTTTGATCAAACACATGGGCGTGTGAGTAGTGCTGGTGTTTGGTATTTTGTGGCTGCTGGATGTCTGGGTGAGTTTACCTATGTATTGCTTTGACTGAATTGGATTCTGTCACCAAGACTATGTAATTCATATTCTATTTTCTTGTCCTGTAATTTATATTCTATTTTCTAAAATTCTATGTAATTTGTATGTTTGGAATAGTTGTGATATTTTAGAGTAAAATGGATCGAGTTATTCTATAGCATTTCATAGCACGTATATTATAGCAAAGTAATGATACACACGAGGTTGATATTTCATGTATTTCACTGTATACCTGTGGTGATAGGTGTAACCCTGTCTGAAGGTTATTTTGGTATATATATTTAGGTGAAGGCTAAAGTACGGTACATGTAACCTGAGGCCGCATAGTCATAGTGGTATCGGTTCTGTCCCATAGACAAGGTGAGCAGATTTGCCATTTAGTCGCCAGATGTGCATATTAATTATTATATAATTAATGCTATTATCAGAACGTTATAATGCTATTATGCTATCAGAAATGCTATAATGTTATCAGGAATGCTAGTCATGGTATTATAGATATTGCTTGGGATTTTTACATGTTTATATAATATAGTGAGACATGTACAACTATAGTGATGTGATTCTGTATGGAGATTGGTTATGACCATAGCGTTTGTATATATATTTATGGTCTGTTGTATATTTATATTTTTATAGGACCGATCTCGATCTCTCAGATCTTGTGGGGATCTCCATATCCCGAGGCACCGCCGATGAGCATTCTATGAATAAATAACTCGAATCCAATCCACAGTCGTCCTGTCCAGTATATTGGGGGAATTTGGTCTGTGTGACAATGGCGCCCAACGTGGTCTTATTCAGAGGACGGTGCTGAGCTGAAACCCAGATAAGGATAGATGGCACACAGCACGTGTACACAAGGAATCCTGGTTTGTAACACGCAGCAGTGCAGATTGTGGAACCAGAACACTTACATTATTGCTTGAAGCACTACCCACACGACGCTTTATTCAGCCCATCGTTTTACTAGGTTTTACATGTGAGGAGGTGAACGGACTTAAAAAATAAAAATTGAATAGAGACCAGATCAATCAATAAACTTTTTTATGCCGTCTTAATATACACATTTTTATTGTGGAACCTCTACTTGAATTTGACTATTGATCTGAATTTACACTTACATTATCCACATATTAATGACATTCTGACTTTAATTCTCCATTGGCAATATTAACGACACTGAATGCCTATTTCATATTTGAACTGTGATACATAAATATAAGTGAAGTTTTATCGTCCGCATATACATATATCAGCATGCCATCAACATATCTATACTTGTTGCTTCATTGCTAGTCAAATCTTAGCTATTCGATATTTGTCCATATTATTGGTATTTCGAATTTCAAGCTAGTGTCGTTCATTTCATATGTTGACTACATGTATTTCATAGTTTGGATATATATTTGACCTTGGCTTTCAAATTTCATAGAAGATTTTATTATTGCCATGATGTTCTACTTTTGAAGCATAACTAAATTACGTCTATGATATAGCCTAGTGTATAATTCGAAACGTTAGTCAAAGTTACATTATCTAAACTAAAACAGACATTTTGAATTTTTATGACTGTTTTGATAAAATAGGCATTTTGCCTTTTATGACTGCTCATAAGTAGGTTCATTGATTTCCTGTGACTGTGATTTGATACGGTTTATATTGAAGTTGTTGCAACAAGCAAGATTAATGCAGTGTTTTATATAATATCTCTGCGCAAGTCAGTAGATTATCTGCATATGTCAGTTAACTCGTCTGACCAAATATTTTGACTTGGAACTGTGTCTCCAGTATAGGCATATTTTATTAGTCATCACCTGTGTGTTTTCTAGTGTGACAATTGTTGGTTATTTTTCTTTCTTTTTTTGTTTTCTTTGTGTTTATTGTATGGTGTATGATTACATTGTCTGGGTGCAATATTGCATTCGTCTCTCAGACATGATGTCCATTTTCATGCATTGCCACACTACCTGCACTTCTCGCGTGCTCATGTTTGGTCGAATTTGATGGTGATCTTCCATTTCCTGAGTGTTTGTACTTTATCCCCCCCCCCACTTTGAAGTCTGAGCTTTTGTTGAGTACAGAACCTACCCTTGCCCCTCCCACTTGCTGGTGAGTATAGGCCCCACCCCTGTCTCTACATAGTCCCCTATCGCTATATCCCCTTGTGACCCTACGTTGTTGAGCCCTTTGGGACTGTCCCCCCCCTTTACTGTCCCCCACCCTTTACTGTCCCCCCCCATCGCCCTTTGTATGGAGTGCATATCCCAGTGGTAAGTGGATTAGATACAATTTACACACTCGATATTGCAATCATATTTGCTGGCTTTGTGTTTCAGGAAGTACACTATTGCATTGCATCCCCCCCCCCCCTATTTTATTTTTTTTGATTTATCTTGGAATACATCTTCGGTGAGTATTTGCGTGTAGTTTTCGATTGTACACAAGCTGATGACGATTGCAACCCGCGCTGCTTCGTTTTGGAGATACACCGCATGATAGTTTGTTTTGTTTTTTTTTGTTGCGCTTTTTGTTGTACCGCAGCGAGTGCCGATTGGACTCGGTTTCTGGCTTGGAGGATTATCTATGCGGGTTTTTTGCTCTTATCTATTCTCCTGTCTTATACACTCTTCCGTTTTCTCTATTGTTCCGTGTTCTATATTCCCATCAGTAGAAATATTCTGCAGAATATTTCTGCTTCTTTTGGGAAACTCTTCCTTGTGTGGACTCACTTCTCCTTTAATTTTTTCTTCTCTCTCGAGGCATCTCTGCTTCAGATTTTACGTTACAGGATGGCGAGTCCAATATCACATGAGGAGTTTCACCAGTTTCTCATTTTATACAGAAAAATGGGAATGGATTCCCAAGCTGCAAGTCCAGAGGAGTTCAAACGGTGAATGAATGCTGCAATCCAACCGGATGATTTAGCAGGAGCTGAAGCATTCCCGGCACGACGCCAAGCTTTCAGTTTAAAACAACCTCCCAAATTACCGAACTTTTCAGGGGATCCTACAGCAAGGTCCGAAGACTTTGAAATTTGGAGTTATCAGGCTGAACAGTTACTTAAGGAAACTGACCTGCCAGAGGATATAACAAATCATGCCATCAGATCATCACTACGAGGGGATGCGGCACATGTTATGATGAGGATGCCACCAGATACTCCAGTTCTGGCATTATTAACCAAACTTAAGAGTGTCTTTGGTGACATCGAGTTGGGAAATAACTTGATGGAACAATTTTATGGCACTAGGCAGGGATCAGAAGAAACGACAACGGCATGGGGATGTCGTTTAGAGGGATTGCTCAGTAAGGCACTCTCTAGTCACCTTGTCGAGTTGTCGCAGTATGACAGCCTTCTTAGAAATCGTTTTTGGTCCGGTCTTCGACCTGAATTAAAAGACTGTTCCGGTCACAAGTACGACACCATTCGAGACTTTGATAGACTTTGCTACGCGATAAGATGCATAGAAAGGGAGCATCAACAGCGCAAGATGGAACAGAAAGCAAAGAAACTCACTGTTCCATCCAAGATGGCGGCCGAACCACCGAAAGAGAAGTCTGAGTTGGGAGAGTTGAAGGGTCTAATTCGCCAGCTTTCGCAAAGACTGGAGAATATTGAAAGCAAGATGGAAGTCAACCAACCTAAGTCCCAATCGACTCTGTTTGATCAGAGTGCACGGCCACCACCTGTGAACACCCGTACATTTGAACTTCAACAAGGTCCACAGTGTTGGAAATGTTATCAGTTCGGACACATTTCTCGAAACTGTAAACTACGAACGGACCACTTAAGGAGACAGCATTTAAACGGGAACGGACCGGCGTCACGGGGCAGACGTTAGGTTCATTCACCCAATGCCCCATTGAAGATAAAATTCATTTAGTACCAGCGGGACTGGTTGGAGCTGCCACAGAAGCAAGTGTGTTGGTGAATGGCGTGCAGACTCTGGCCCTTCTTGACACTGGTTCTACCGTGTCTACAGTGACCCAGGGCTTTTACGAGCAGCATTTATCTTCATGCTGTCTGCATTCTTTAGAAGATTTCATTCACATTGAATGTGCAGATGGTGAAGGTCTGCCTTATATGGGTTATATCGAAGCCACTGTTGAAGTTAAGGATCTTTTAAGGCATCCTGCACCGTGTATTTTTCTGGTAGTTCCGGACAGCAGATACAGTTTCAAAGTCCCGCTTCTGTTGGGAACGAATTATCTGGGTCCTGCGATGGAATGCTGCCGCGAAGAGGGAGGTATAAACTTTCTCCAATCCATGAAGCTTCAGACCCCTTGGAATTTAGCCTTCCGAAGTCTGTCACTGCAGGATAAGGAGCTCCGGCGTAACGAGGGTAGGTTAGGCCTTGTCAAAAGTGAGGAAATTGGCAAAGTAGTGATACCCCCAAATACGACAACAATAGTTAAGGGATCCATTTACAGGGCGTTGCTATACCGTTATACCTGTGTCATGGTCCAGTCAACTACGAAATCTACACTGCCTCGAAGTTTGGAGATTGCTCCAGCATTATTCAGAATGCAAGGGAATAGTCGATCACAGGTACCTATTCAGATCTCAAATCTTTCCACTCGGACAGTAGTTATTTCACCTAAAGCAATCATATGTGAGATCCAGCCCGTGAGTATAGCGCAAGTTTCCCCGTTTGTTTCTGACAAAGAGCCAGAGCAGAAAGAACACCCTATGGACAAAGTTGGAATGTCACGGGAAATGACCGTAGAACAAGGCGAAGCTTTAGAGGGTCTGTTGTTGCAGTACAGTGATGTTTTTTCGTGCAGCGACTTTGACATAGGACACACCACTGATGTTAAACATCGTATAGGACTGGCGGATGATGCTCCATTTAAACAACGCTTCCGGCGCATACCCCCGGCCATGTTTCAAGTGGTTAAGGAACAGTTGTAACAGCTCCTGGCATGTGGTATTATACGAAGATCACATAGTCCTTGGACATCAAATGTCGTACTTGTCCGTAAGAAAGATGGTTCATTGCGCATGTGCGTAGATTTTCGCGAGCTAAATAAGAGAACGACGAAAGACTCTTATGCGCTGCCAAGAATTGAGGATATGCTCGATCGGCTTTCGGGTTCGCAGTTCTTTTCGGTCTTGGATATGAAATCAGGATACCACCAAATCGAGATCGAAGAGCGGGACAAGGAAACAACAGCATTTACTGTCGGTCCATTGGGGTTTTATGAATTCAATCGCCTACCATTTGGATTGGTCAATGCCCCTGCCACTTACCAACGAGAGATGGAGTACATCCTCGGTGATCTTCACCTTGATATCTGCATGATATATTTGGATGATTTGATAGTGTTTTCCTCTACCTTCGAAGAACACCTTCAGCGGTTAAAAAAGGTCCTCCACCGTCTCCGAGAAAGCGGCATTAAATTATCACCAAAGAAATGCGAATTCTTGCAGAAAAGCGTGAAGTTTGTCGGCCACATTGTCTCTGCAGAATGGGTCCAGACTGATCCAGAGAAGACGGCCTTCGCCAAGAAATTCGAATGAGGTCAGACAATTCCTCGGATTTGCAGGGTATTACCGCAAATTTGTGCAGAATTTCTCCAGGATTGCACGACCACAGACCGACTTGCTCTCGGGTACAGTCAAGAAAGGGCGAAAAAAGATCGTGCCGTCGAATTGGAACTGGGGACCACACCAATCCGAGGCATTTGAGAAGTTGAAAGAATCTCTGGCATCACCGCCAGTTCTTGGATATGCTGACTTTACCTTGCCATTTGAACTTCATACAGATGCCAGCTCGTATGGTTTGGGTGCTGTACTAAACACCTCAACAAAAGTAAGTTCCCCCCTAAACATTGGTTAATATTTTCTAAGATATTTATGCGATTGTAACGAGATTTCTCACAGAGAATTAGTTTGACCAGTGCAACAATCAGTGAAAAAGATTACCATGTAGGTGGTGCTTTGCCTGAATGAACATGAATTCAATGCAAGACGGTCGCATTTCAAAAATTGCAAAACAGATTATCAAAGACAGATTTTATTCAATCACGAACAAATCCTAACAGGTAGAGCAAAGACAGTGATATCCAATCACACAGTTTGACTAGAGCAACAATCGGGGGAAAAGATTGCCCTGTACGTGGTGCTATGCCTGAATGAGCATGCATTGAATGTAAGACAGTAGCATTTCCATGAATTTCAAAACAGATTATTAAAGACAGATTTTATTCAGTAACGAACAAATCCTAACCGGTAGAGCAAAAACAGTGATATCCAATCACACGATTTGACCAGAGCAGCAATCGATGAAAAAGATTACACTGTACGTGGTGCTATGCCTGAATGAGCATGCATTGAATGCAAGATGGTAGCATTTCCATAAATTGCAAAACAGATCATTAAAGACAGATCTTATTCAATAATGAACAAATCCTACCCGCTAAAGCAAAGACAGTCCTATCCAATCACACAGTTCGGTGAATATGACTACCGTGTTGGTGGTGCTTTGCCTTAACCCTGTCAGGCCTGGAGGGCCATTATGGCCCTCTCCTACCAAACTTTCTCTCCTATCTCCGGAGCGACAACAAAATGAAAGCAGACTTTTTAGTTGGTCATATTTGGGTCATTTTGAACGTAATTGCATACCCCCAGAACAGAGGACCATGAGTAAATCACTGGGACATTTGGGACCTGTCTAGGACGCTACCGTATCCCCCCCCCCCAATAGCTTTCTTACCTCTGGAGATTGGATGCTGAAACTTACGCAATACACCCTTGGGTCATGCTCTACCAGAACATGATGTAAACATTTGATGACGTCATTTTCAAAAAGGCATTTTTGGTCGATTTTTTTGGTCAGATTTTTCGAATTTTTTATTTATGTATATTCTTTACAAAAACTGCATGATAAATTAGTAAATAATAGTCCGATGCGAAATAAAACCATTTTCACCAACTTTTCCGCGAGGAAAAGCAGAACATTTGAAGAAAAATGATGAAAATATCACTTTTTTGGTACATACATGGCCGCCATCTTGGATTTACCCATGATCCTCTGTTCGGGGGGTATGCAAATATGTCCAAACTGACCCCAATATGACAAACTAAAAATTCTGCTTTCATTTTGTTGTCGCTCCGGAGATAGGAGAGAAAGTTTGGTAGGAGAGGGCCATAATGGCCTTCCAGGCCTGATAGGGTTAAGGCATAGCACCACCAACAGGGTAATCATATTCACTGATTGCTGCTTTGGTCAAACCGTGTTATTGGATAGCACTGTCTTTGCTTTCGTGGTTAGGATTTGTTAGTTATTGAATACAATCTGTCTTCGATAATCTGCTTTGCAATTTATGGAAATGCTACCGACTTGCATTCAATGCATGCTCATTCACGCATAGCACCACGTACAGGGTAATCTTTTTCATCGATTGTTGCTCTGGTCAAATCATGTGATTGGATATCACTGTTTTTGCTCTACCGGTTAGGATTTGTTCGTTATTGAATAAAATCTGTCTTTAATAATCTGTTTTGAAATTTATGAAAATGCTACTGTCTTACATTCAATGCATGCTCATTCAGGCATAGCACCACCTACAGGGCAATCTTTTTCAACGATTGTTGCTCTAGTCAAACTGTGTGATTGGATAGCACTGTCTTTGCTCTACCTGTTAGGATTTGTTCGTGTTTGAATAAAATCTGTCTTTGATAATCTGTTTTGCAATTTTTGAAATGCGACCGGCTTGCATTGAATTCATGTTCATTCAGGCATAGCATCACCTACATGGTAATAATTTTCACTGATTGTTGCACTGGTCAAACTAATTCTCTGTGAGAAATCTCGTTACAATCGCATAAATATCTTAGAAAATATTAACCAATGTTTAGGGGGGAACTTACTTTTGTTGAGGTGTTTATATCAAGACCAGGGCGAGACGAAGAGGGTGATTGCCTATGCCAGTAGAGGATTAAACAAGGCGGAAAGGAACTATCCCGCGCATAAAATGGAGTTTTTGGCGCTGAAGTGGGCGGTAACAGAAAAATTTTATGATTATCTTTACGGTCATAAATTTACTGTTTACACGGACAACAATCCACTTACTTACGTTTTGACCTCGGCGAAATTGGATGCTACTGGTCACAGATGGCTTGCAGCAATTTCTGCATTTGACTTCGACTTGCGGTACAGACCGGGGAAAACGAATATCGATGCAGATGCTTTGTCTCGACTTCCGGGACGCGAAAATGAAGAAACTGAGGAGATTACAACGGATACGATCAGTGCGATCTGTGATAGATGTCAGGAACCGGTATATTTGGAGACCCTGTGTTTCAACATTGGCTTGGTAGAAGAGGATGAGGAAGGCAGTATAGCTACCTTCTCTGTCAGAGACTGGCGTCGAGCTCAGGATAAAGATCCAGTGTTGAGTCGATTGTTGCCTTGTATACGCCAACCGTCGTGATATAGCTGGAAAAATGTTGAAAGCGACGTTAAACCCTATTCACTCACTCACCTTGTATACGCCAGAACAAACTTCCAGGGAATGACATTCCAGCACCATTTCGGCGCGAGTTCAAGCATCTAAGGATAGACAGTGGAGTTTTGTATCGTGTGGTTCAAGTAGAGGGCCAGGAGAAAAGACAACTTATGCTGCCAGCTGCATTCATCAGCCAGGCATTGGAGGGACTGCACCACGATGTTGGCCATCTTGGAAGGGATCGTACGCTAGCACTTTGTCGTGATAGGTTTTACTGGCCAGGAATGGCAAGCGATGTTGACAACTGGGTCGGAGAATGTGAAAGGTGTATCCGTCGTAAGAAGCCAGCAGATGCCAGGGCAGCCTTGACGGGCATCCGCACCAGCCAACCCCTCGAATTAGTGTGCATTGATTTTCTGACACTGGAAATGTCGAAGGGTGGGTTCCAGAATGTTTTGGTTTTGACTGATCTCACTAGATACGCCCAAGCATACCCTACAAAGAACATGAGCGCAAAGACGACTGCTGAAGTTTTGTTTAACAATTTCTTCACACATTATGGATTTCCGCAAAGGATTCATTCGGATCAAGGTGCGAATTTCGAGAGTAACCTGATGAGGGAGATGTGTATCGTTGCAGGGATCGATAAAAGTCGCACTACCTCTTATCACCCTCAGGGAAACGGTATGTGTGAAAGGTTCAACAGAACACTTCTCGACATGCTTGGTACATTGGATCCATCTAAGAAAGGAGACTGGAAGTCACATGTCGCTCCTTTGGTACATGCATACAATAGCACGCGCCACGAGTCGACCGGCGAGAGTCCTTTCTTTCTTATGTTTGGACGCCAACCCAGATTACCAATTGATTTGGCGTTTGGATTAAATCGGTTGGAGAAGTCTCCCAAAACTTCCTATGTTCAAGACCTAAAGAACAGATTATCGGAGTCTTACAAGCTGGCTACACAAGCAGCGGAAAAGGCACGGAAACGACAGAAAAGTCGCTATGACCTCAAGCTTCGGGGAGCAGCTGTTTTCCCAGGAGACAGGGTGCTGGTAAAGCAGCTAGCCTTCGAAGGTAAACACAAATTGGCTGACAAGTGGGAAACGGATGTGTACTTGGTAAAAAATCAGCCAAATCCAAACATCCCTGTGTTCGTGGTACAGAAAGAGAATGGAGAAGGCAGATTGCGAACCCTGCACAGGAACCACCTTCTGCCTACCGGTTCACTCATGCCGCAAGCTGGTGCAGGCAAGTCGGAGCCTGAAGTGAAAGACACGAGGGTCAGTGGTCCGAGCACGGATAATATGCAGGCAGAGGTTACTCAAGTGGATGATTTGAGTGACGAGGATGACCGATCCGTGCTAGAGTTAGTTGTACAGGAATACCCCCACCAAGATATTTCAGTGGCTGCTGTCGGAGACAACAGCGACCGGAGAACTGAAAGGAGTCCACATCCAGAGGATAGAGCCACTCGGTCATTGACGGACGAGATGGTGGTCCAGGATGATGAAGAAGTGGTTGGGATATGTCCTGTAAATGCTTCTCGGTCCGAAACCGAGGAATTACAGACCCATACTTCAGATGAGGCATCGATTGAACACCAATTAGCACCAGAAGTATCTCAGAATCAGTTGCCGGAAGACCTACTGCAAGCTGATGTGGAGCTGGAAGTTCCACAGGGTGTCGACTTAGCGAGACCCAAGAGGAACAGGCGACCTCCTGCCTGGATGTCGTCGGGGGACTACTGTCAGCGACAAATGGCAAGTATTGACCGGACTGATTGGCACCAAAGGGCTATGTTTCTGAGGACATTGGCAGAGGGTGGATGGCTCGAACGTTTACCGGAGGATGCATACCAGGCAATGCTGTCACTTGTTACAGGTCATCCAACTTAACTGAAATATCGGGACGACATTTTCTCAAGGAGGAGGAGTATGTGACAGGTTGTAATGTTTGAATAAAAACAACAAAACCAATTTGCTTTACTTTGTCAATGTTTATTTATGCTGAATGTACATTTATTCCATTAGCACTGGGAAAATGCGATAGGTTAACTCCCATCCTTTCTTGACCATATCCATAGTTTAGCCCACCCCTATTGAGCCTCCACTTGGTTTGCTAGTGTTGAAATATCCCATGTCCCTTCAGGAGCCCTGTTGGATGTAGCCCCTTACTGTACCCCTCTGTTGCAGTTGTCCAAAACTGGTTCTACTAGTCTGACCAGTGGTTCTGTTTTGTCATTGGCTGAAATGGTCAAATGATTTGGCATGCTTTACTTTGTGGGTTTTTGGAGACATTCACTCCTCACATGGGCGTGTGAGTAGTGCTGGTGTTTGGTATTTTGTGGCTGCTGGATGTCTGGGTGAGTTTACCTATGTATTGCTTTGACTGAATTGGATTCTGTCACCAAGACTATGTAATTCATATTCTATTTTCTTGTCCTGTAATTTATATTCTATTTTCTAAAATTCTATGCAATTTGTATGTTTGGCATAGTTGTGATATTTTAGAGTAAAATGGATCGAGCTATTCTATAGCATTTCATAGCACGTATATTATAGCAAAGTAATGATACACACGAGGTTGATATTTCATGTATTTCACTGTATACCTGTGGTGATAGGTGTAACCCTGTCTGAAGGTTATTTTGGTATATATATTTAGGTGAAGGCTAAAGTACGGTGCATGTAACCTGAGGCCGCATGGTCATAGTGGTATCGGTTCTGTCCCATAGACAAGGTGAGCAGATTTGCCATTTAGTCGCCAGATGTGCATATTAATTATTATATAATTAATGCTATTATCAGAACGTTATAATGCTATTATGCTATCAGGAATGCTATAATGTTATCAGGAATGCTAGTCATGGTATTATAGATATTGCTTGGGATTTTTACATGTTTATATAATATAGTGAGACATGTACAACTATAGTGATGTGATTCTGTATGGAGATTGGTTATGACCATAGCGTTTGTATATATATTTATGGTCTGTTGTATATTTATATTTTTATAGGACCGATCTCGATCTCTCAGATCTTGTGGGGATCTCCATATCCCGAGGCACCGCCGATGAGCATTCTATGAATAAATAACTCGAATCCAATCCACAGCCGTCCTGTCCAGTATATTGGGGGAATTTGGTCTGTGTTACATCTGTATGTTTCGCTGAATAGTAAACTACCCAGCTAGGCAGTGTACAATATAGGGGAAACGGCACATGCACTGTTACAAAAAAATGCAATGGTATCATCCCAAGTTTGTCTGTAAAATGACCATTACTATGTGTTCAGAATTGTATCTAATTGCTAGTTTACTGGGTCATATGAATATATTTTGTGACATAGCAGCACAATATAACTAATACCGAGTCAGAACTATTATTCAGTGTAGTAAAATACACAAAAACAAAGACAGTGAAAGCTCGTTTGAAAAACGGGCGAAGAGCATTTCCCCAGATAAGTTTGTAACGCATAAGTTGGTACTCTCAGGGCTTTAGATCTCCCAATTTGGGCACACCCCCTATTAGGGTTGGCAATTTTTTTTAGGATGGGGCAGTGTATGGGGCACACATACCCCTGGAGGATGAGCAATCAGGAATCATCACTGGTAGAAGTGCCTCTGAGAAGGGATTTCTTCACCAACGGGCGAAACCCAGTGTGAGGCAACACCATCTTTATTTTGCGTTTCATGGGACCACCGACATTAAAAAATCGAATAAAAATAAAATTTCAAATTGCCACTTTTATATTTCCCATGAAAGTTTGAACATAAAGACTTTAACCCCCGTTTAATTCCTGATTGTATGAATTAAGCTGTTGTATTCTATCTGAAACAATGCCAGCAAATAATAAATACATTTCACTATAATTTTTCACTGTAAGTCAGCGAATTGTTATTGTTGTAAAATGCTGCTAATACTACTTAGGCAATAACGTCATTCAACGTAAAACAGGAACCTTCACTGGCTGTGTGATCTATCACTCTGTCATGGTACCCATATTTCGACAGTGATGCAGTATGTCAGAGCTAGGAAATGGAGGGTGTCTCAACAGCGCAGCCGATAAAGCATGGTTTTAAGTTACTGTTGAAAGCTGATGCTGTTGGAACACATACAAAATTCGCTAGATTGTTCTGAAAGACAACCACAGCCACAACAAAATGATGACAATGTTAGATTTGACTGTATGTTGGCATTTAACATGTGACTTAACATACAGTTTTTGATCTTGAGAAAATAGGTCAATGTCAGTCATATTCTTAGGCTTCAGGTCCATCATCTGTTGCATATTTAGAATGCCTAGCTATATTTCATGTTATATCATAATATAAAGTATATAACTTTGAGAAAGTAGGTTCAGGCAACTAGGATAGGCTTCTAGTCAGCCAGCAATTGCACAAGTAGGATGAATTTGGAGTACCCATCTTCCCTCCTTTAAAAATTATTGCTATTGATGCTAAATTTGACCTCGATAAAAACAGGTGAATGCCAGTCAATTTCATTAATTAGTCTTCTGATCAGACAGTTAGATGACACGGAAAATTCAGTTCATTTTGGGGCATCATTAAATATCATTTTCGAAGTCTAAATATTCTGTCAAAATGCACCAGAACACACCATTTTACTTCAATTATAGAGAAGAAAAGCAAATCCGAGTAGGCATCACAATTTTTTTTAACCTTGGACGAAACAATAGGTGTCACGATTTTACATTCTCCGCCACATCCTCGCGTGAGAGAGAGGAAAATGGTTGTGAGAAGAATAAATAAGTACCCTTTTGTTGATTTGAAACTTCATTTTGATGTTTGTAATATGGAATGCTGTAGTGTGGTATTTCAATGTGTTATGTATAGGTCATTTCCTTGCATACAAATACTGATAAAAAACATCATGAATAATATCATAAGGTGATCCTATAATATATTTCTAAGCTATATATATTAGTTAAGTGTCGAGGTCTGCCAGGGGACCCCACTTCTTCAGGAAATCTTTTTGTTGTTCTTTTCGGCAATTAATTCTTCTATATGTTTTGTTCGGAAAAATTGCCGATCTTGTTGCTGTCCAATTAGGCTTCCTAGAGCATCGGCTTGAGGTGTAAAAACTTTTTTTAATCAGTAAGACAATACACAATTTTATTCTGTGTATTTCGCTATTAGTTCTAGCATCTTAAGCAGTGAACAAAGTTACAAACAGTTCCATACGCACAGTATGTATACAAGGCATAATGTGATCTTAGCCAATACACATTTATGAATAGGTAAGCCAGTGAATTATGTCAGTCAGGTTGGATGGATATTAAAATATCGCCATTTTCAGAAATTGTGAAATGTTAAGCGAAAACCTGACAGTGATCTACAAATGGTGTGATTCAGATGTTACAATACACCCTCCAGAAATGCTGTAACTAGCATGGGAATATACAATTATGATTACAACACATATAAGGGAAGTGGGAAGAGGTGCCGACATACTGACATGACTTCACAGAATAATCTTCTGGTTAACCTATCTAAAGCACATACCAAGAATCTAACGATTCGTGATATGTGTTGTATCTCAGGTACGCTTTTATTGTACCTTTTCATGTGGCAACTTGGATGATATGACCCCACGGCCCCTAGCACCGGCATAAGCGGTATTAGATACAAATCTATAGAGCTATGATGGAAATGCTCTGACAACTCGTATACTGGTAATTGGTGAGCTGTTTCGCTGTGACAACTCGTACATTGGAGATTGGTGAGCTGTATCGACATGCGATTTACAACATTTGTAGGTTTCAACTCTGGTGTGGATTGCCAAGAAAAGTATAGCTATATTATCTTAAAATGACAGTCTTTATCCAAACTTCATGACATGTAGAAATATTCAATGTAGGTACAATATCACCATACTTTATTCATTTATGCACAGTTTATTTAGTTCTTGCCAGATAAGCAAATTATGTATTGTTTTCATCAATTAGAGTGTGTATTGTATCACCTGAATCACACCATTTGTACATAGCTGTCAGGTTATCGCTTAACATTTAACAATTTCTGAAAATGACAACATTTTAATATCAGTCCAACCTGACTGGCATAATTTACTGGCTTACCTATTCATAAATGTATATTGGCTAAGATCACATGCCTTGTATATATACTGTGCGTATGGAGCTGTTTGTAACTTTGTTCACTGCTGAAGATCCTATAACTAATAGCGAAATATACAGAATGAAATTGTCATCCCTACTCGGAGTTGCTTTTCTTCACTATTATTGAACAAACATCAGTGGTTCCAATGGATTACTTTAATTAGATATACATGTAAAAATTTCCCATATGGGATGTGCCATATAGCAGGTATGTAAGTTCAACTTCAAAAATCTTTGAAGCACTGATTCGGAAATGAAGTGTTTACTTTGTTGACACAAGCAATCTACTAGTCCACTTATGTAAAGTGCATTATACAATAAGTCAACCATTACAGGTTTTATTAACTGAATGGTCAACACACAGCCTACAATATGAGGCCTAGCTGATTTAAAGGTAAAGCAGAATATCAGTGTTTCAGTATGTCTATTTGACCAAAATGGCGTGACTTCCAAGCCCACTTGAATCCTTGCAATTCTCCATACTGACTATACACTTATGGCAACATATTTTCTCTGACTGCATTTTAGTTATGTGTGTAAGCAGGGATTGATGTAGCCTAGATTTAGATATATTTAGCTGACTTTACCCTATGCCACATGATTATGCCAGCGCCAACAGCACCAATTACAACACATATAAGGGAAGTGGGAAGAGGTGCCGACATACTGACTGCGTCAAATGACTTCACAGAATAGTCTTCTGGTAAACCTATTCTAAAGCACATACCATGAATCTAACGATTCGTGATATGTGTCCTTTCAATCGATTTTTAAGCCATAATGTTAATAAAATTAGTAATTGTAAAAAAGAATGTATAATGAGATATAAATTAAGCATTATGTTGATGGGCTGCAAAATTCGTATGAGAGGTGGCCCTTCAATTTAAATCAAAAAAAAACTTTCAGTCCTTTGAAATCCTTCGTCCGTCTGACAATAATAAACTACATGGAGAAGAAAAGCAACTCCGAGTAGGGATGACAATTTCATTCTGTATATTTCGCTATTAGTTATAGCATCTTCAACAGTGAACACAGTTCAGCAGTTAACTTTGTTCACTGCTGAAGATGCTATAACTAATAGCGAAATATACAGAATGAAATTGTCATCCCTACTCGGAGTTGCTTTTCTTCTCTATTATTGGAAAATCATCAGTGGTTCCAATGGATAAACTAAATGAACAGATGAAATACCGAAAAATTGTGCTATATAAGTTTACTGTCTATAGTGCCACCCAATGATGAACAATAGCACGAACCTACATGATGAAGCAAACTCCTCAGATGTGGCCTGGGGAATGTAGATATTGGACTCAAGTCATGAGAATTTCATATATTTAAAAAAATGCCCATTTGGCCCTATAAGGATGTGAATTATAACACTGGGAATGTTACATTCATGTTCAGCAAAATAGAATTAATTTCCCCTGATTAAGAAGCAAATTTCCCTTTTTGTAAAAAAAAATCTTATTTTGAGATGCAAAAATGCGTCTCCATGATTCGCCAACACCACCAAAATCTCTTCAGTTCTTTGCCTATCTTGAAAGATCATTATGCCCAAATTTCATGAAAATCAAACACTTTGTTCAGAGGATATGATGTTACACATGTTTACCTGCATTCTCGTCTATAGCGCATCCTAGTGACGACCAAATGCAGCAAAAAACAAGCGGGTGAATCTAAAGCCCTAGGGAGATCGCACATAAGAGTTCAGTAGAAAAAAACTTTAATCATGATAATGGTTATGAAGGTTTTGACGTTAAGTCAGATAAATGAGATTTTTCATTTAAATGGCAATTTGGTTCGCACCGAAAGGGAATTATCATGTCGGCAATCCTATATTTATTCTTGGCAACCTAGAATAGAACAGTTTTTAAATATTTCTCCAAGCGAATTGGTGAATTTTCATTTGACGAAAAACTATTTTTTTGAGACGCAAAAAACTTGCCTTTATAATTATGCCAGCTACACCAAAACCTTTTCAACGCATTGACTATCCTTCAAGACATTGTAATAAAATTTCAAAGAAATCAGACAAGCCGTTCAGACGAAATCGTCAGAGAAAAGTTTACCTATGCTCTGACTACAACGCCACCTAGAGGTGAGCAGCGGGTATCGAAACACGACCAGACAAATATCCCAGGCCTAAGGACATAGCACACCACGTCTGACGGCGGCTGCGGCGGATCCGGCGGAGCCGTTTCTCATAAAAACATGAGCATCCACTTTGTGGAAATGCTCTAAATATAGCAGCGAGCAGCAATGTCGGGGGCCAAGTTAAATCCAATATGACCGCTAACAGTGGCAGAAGCAAATAAAAATCAATTCTATTCTTTGGCTGAGGTTGCCTAAAGGTTCAACGGAGCAGGACTTTTCCGTTAAATTCGCAAATTTGAGTGAAATACATTTGAGAATAGCGGGGAAACAATTAAAGCTATGTTGAAATGGTTGGTATACTTCCGAAAGAGCTGCTCCTGGAGAATATAATACAACAAACGCTGTACATCTCGTACTTTTACAAGTTATAGCCCCTGCACCATGTGTTGAGTTTCTGACAAAATTCAAAATGACGGACAAACCACGTAACCTATAGGGGCAATCTTCAAGCATATTCGTGATCGCCATATCGTATAACATACAATTCCTAACTTTCCCCGTCCAAATCCGTTACTTGAAAATCCGAACAATTTGATCGGTCGCTTGCGGTCATTTTGTATGATGGGACAACTTCTCCAAAAAGGTTTTTGAGAGATCCCAATCCACCCATTATATGTTCTAAGTTTCGTGTTGATTGCTTCAATTGTGCCGAAGGAGTAGGGTTATAATGTTAATCCAATATGACCGCTGAACCCTCCGACCAGTCAGAACCAATTTTCAATATACAATAGTTATCGAATTGTCTAATTTGTGTTTGAATCTTATGCTAGATTGGCCTTAAGGTTACCGAGAGACCTGCTCCTGCACAATATAATGCAACAAACTGCAAGGCTGTATCCCCCGTAGTTCCAGAGTTACAGCCCCTACAAGATTGTTCCATTTCTGACAAAATTCAAGGTGGCGGCCAAACCACGTGACCTAGTATAAAAAAATTCACATATCCGTGATCGCTGTATCATATGGCATATATTTCGTCACTTTCTCCGTCCAAATCCGTAACTTGAAGCGACAAATTTAATTGATCAGTGTCGCTCATTTTATTTTGCGCAGCAAATTTCCAAATAGGATTTTGAGAGACCCTGATCCATCGATCATGTGTGCCAAGTTTCGCGTCAATCAGTTTAGCGGTTCAGGAGAAAAAAGATTTCAAAGATTTTGGGTTAAATCCAAGATGGCCGCCGAAGCTTTTGGCCAATCGGCTTGATTGGAGGATATGCATCTGGCCCAATCACCATGTGAAGTTTCAGCGACATCGGTGTATCTGGCGGAAGAAAAAGAATAATAATACCAATAACACTAGGTAACCAGTCTACGACTTGGCCCCTTAATTATCGACGTGTGCTATCTGAACAATTATCTGAGTTCAAACACTCTCGTTACCGGTTCTACTTCTCCTGAAAATGATGCTTCTCACATACATGGACATCTTTCCAGTTTTATTCACTCTAGTTAATCCGGGCTGTACTGTTGTGATCCGCGCCTGGTGTAAAACCTTTTCAGTTAATCTAAAATCTGCCGCTGACAGAAAATATCGGAAACTCTTGAATCGGGCTAGCCAGTCAGAATCGCAAACTTTGTTCAAGTACTGTTCTGTTCTTGTACTTATATTACGAAGTATTCGACTATTCGTAGATATGTAATTACATATATACGGAAAATAGTCCAATTCTTCACGATATAGCTTTGCCAGGTAGACTAAGTAATTTTGCAGCTTCAAATTTCCGCCAACAATGTGTTTCAATATAGACACTCAATTGATTCAGTTGGAGAGAAGCGAAATTCCTGCACACAAAAACGATGTCTTAGTTGTCCACAAAACTCGAGACATCGGCAGCTCTTTTTACCGCCAAATAACATAATCGGTCAAATCTTCTCCGTCCGACTTTGCATGTTTATAGCGCAAAACAATTGAACAGTTTGCTCGTGAAATTACATGGCTGTAATGTGGGTTCATGCTAGTAACCTGCGTGAATTGTCATTGAGCAACATTCCACTTCTTTCATTGCGGAGTTGAAAAAAAGAGGTGGTTAGTCCTGGCGACAGTCGTCACCATCAATAACCATCAATAACGTATCACTATCAATGTCAGCTGGCTGCACATGCTCGCGTGTGAACACTAGCCGTAGGCCTACGTTAGTAGTACAAACATGAATTGCAGGCAAGCACCTAAAATGTGCGTGCACCCCTCAGCCGTTTTTTTTTAGTCAAGTAGGATCAGGCCTGCATCTAGAGCCAGGTAATTTTTGGAAAACACATGGGCACCCAAAACTCAAATGAAACAAAAAACGGAAGTGTTGTTGTTGTTCAATTTGAAAGGATTTCTGAAGGAAATACTCATAGAAAAAGCTTCTGGAAGCCTCAATATCGATCCGATTGCATAGCTGGGTATTGAATTTCATGTTAATAAACCTCTGTTTTGTGATTGATCACAGGCTCTTTGCGCCGAAATTCACTTAAAAAAATTGGACCCTCAATAATGAATTACGAAAAGGAACTGTAGCTTTATTAGTGGCAATTTATGCATTGCACAAGTGTGATAACAAGTAAACACACTTATTGACACAGGCCCACCCCATTAGGGGGGGCAAAGCTCCAGGTATGCAAACTGATTCAAAATTGCACACAGTCAGGCTAAAAATGGGCTCTCCTAATCACTCGTTTTACATAATTTCCAAGGTACAGTAACATGTTTGGTGACAAAAATTGAAGCATTATGTTGTACCAGTTAAATGTGTGGACACAAATATGGTTCATGCAAAAGTTTTAGAATAAATCATATGATGTACATGTAGAATAGAATGATTTAATAGCAAAATTTAAGAAAAATGTTGTCCTTCATTCAATGAGAATCTTGAATGGACCAGGCTTTCTTGTATCAGGGAATCTTCAAAATTCACAACGAAACATGCAACCAAGGGTTCTCGATGGGCATAGATAACAGTGCAAAAGCTAAGCCATCAATAAATTAAAAAATGAAAAAAAATAAAAAATCATGAAATTATCACAGCCATCTGAAAATCTAATCATTTCATCTGTCAACATTCAGGAAGCTCTCACCAAAGTTTGGTCAGGCCCGACTTGACAGATCTGCAGATATTCAGCGGACAAGAACATGTTGATGGGCATAGATAACAGCGCAGAAGCTAAGCCATCAATAAATAATAATTTTGTTTTTTAAATCATGACATCATCATAGCCATCTGAAAATCTGATCATTTCATCTGTCAACACTCAGGAAGCTCTCGCCAAAGTTTGGTCAGGCCCGACTTCATAGATCTGCAGATATTCAGCGGACAAGAACATGTTGATGGGCATAGATAACAGTGCAAAAGCTACGCCATCAATAAATAATAAAAAAATTTATTAAAAATCATGACATCATCATAGCCATCTGAAAATCTAATCATTTCATCTGTCAACATTCAGGAAGCTCTCACCAAAGTTTGGTCAGGCCCGACTTCATAGATCTGCAGATATTTAGCTGACAAGAAAATGTTGACGGACGGACGGACGGACGGACGGACGGACGTACATGGCAACGATGTATTGGAGGCGTGTAAAGGCCGCAGATCACGGCCGCAATAGTTCCGGCAAAGGGGCATTGAGTGCACTTCGGGTCACGTAACTGGAGGTAACCCCGGGGGATGCATTAATCCGCGGTATTCTTCCGCGGTGAGATCATGTCTGGAGGTGAGGCGATCCCTTCGGTTTCGGTCCGCGGACAGAAAATAGTCCCATGTTCGCGACACAGTCCCACAGAAAATACGCGGGGGGTCGTCTGAATCGCCGGGATTGGGTTGTTGATTTATGTGGGTAGTCGATTAATGATTTTATTTACGGTCGAACCATACATACACCCTCACGTTAGTATTATATAATATAGCATAGTGCAATCGCTCGAAAGAGCAGGTCCGTTTTTGTCAAATCGGCAGATGAAAAATGGCGCCCGCTTGTCAAATTCCAGGATGATATGAAAATTAAAATCGTAGACCCATCTGGATTCAAGGACGACGACACTGACGGGGCAATAACTCTGTTGGCGGCTGTACTAAGGAGTATTAAGTAGGAGTATTGCAGTGGTAATATTTTTCATTCCTGCATTTTCGTAGACCCATCTGGATTCAAGGACGACGACACTGACGGGGCAATAACTCTGTTGGCGGCTGTACTAAGGAGTATTAAGTAGGAGTATTGCAGTGGTAATATTTTTCATTCCTGCATTTTACTATGGAGTGTGGCATCTCTGTCTCAACGTGTACAAGACGATGGTTGGGGTCTCGTGGTCATGGGGTGACTTTTATTGAAAATTTCTGATGACGCATGCGTAGTAAATAGACAAATCGTGGGTGGGTGTTTTGGGGCCGAGGTGGATTATCCGCGGTCCGAATGTCCTGTGGGAGTTGTCAATGTGTAGCACTCGGGGAGGAGGGGGGGGGGGGAAGGAGATGTCCGCTCTTGTGGAGTAGACCACGACTTGAGAGATGTCCATATCAACATTGACGCCATTGGTGACGTCATCAGTAGGAGTAGTAGCGAAAGCGGGCATTTTGAGGATGTGTGGGGGTGTGTTTGAGTGATTGGGGGACCATTCTTGGTCTGAATGGATTGTGTGAGGTGTCATGGTGAAGCACTCGTGGAGGCGCGTCAGACAGGACTGGCGGGGTGTGGAAGTAGAGGTTATGGCACGCTTGCATAGACAGGGAATTGTGGGGAAAGGACATGGGAATGGAGGTTTTAGCCTCGAGATGGACCACTATTGATCCGAATGGAGTGGGGGAAGTGTCATATTGAAGCACTCGTGGGGGAGCCTCCGATTGGACTGGAGAGTCGTGGAAGTAGGGGTTATGGCGCGCATGCGCAGTGGTAAACCTGCATTGGAATGGGTTTTTGAGGTCGAGATGACCCACTATTGGTACGAATCGGTTGTATGGGGTGTCATCTTGAAGCAGTCGTGGGGAAGCATCCGACTGGATGGGTGTGTAGTGGAAATACCGCCCATCTGCGCATGCACAGTAGAATACGAGCAGTGGAATGGCCCTTTTGGTGTCGAGATGGTTCAATATTGGTCCGACTGGGTCATGTGAGGTATATTGGTCAAGCACTCGTGGACTAGAGTCATAATGGGAGTGATATGCGCCTGCGCACTCGGGGAGTTGTAGAGAAAGGGAAGAATCGGAAGTGCAAAGGAGCGCGTTTTAGGAGAGGTGGCCATGTTCGCTTTCGCTACCTCGTTGAGTTACCTCAGCGTATGTGTGTAGGTGTGTGTTTGTGGTGATGGAGGAGGACGGGGGGGGGGGATGAGGAGGAGGAATGCGAGTGAGTGAGTGAGTGGTCATATAAAGTCGTTTGTAAACCATTAGCCTCAGGCTGTATCCAACACATGAGTGATGTTCTGTTGAAGCTCTTGTCGTTTTGAGCCAGAAAAGCGATGATACGCGTGCGCATGCGAAATGGGGAATAGTGGAGAAAGGGGAGTTGCAGAGGTGTTGACTATTCCCTAGGCACTTCAAGGTTATATGCATTGCAATACTTGCAGCGAGAGAAGGGAATCCCGTGCCTTAACGCCAATGTTAACGCATTAACGCCTATGCTAACGCCTTAACGCTTTATCTTAACGCCTTAACGCCCTAGCATAAACGACTTGACGCCATGAATCAGCCAGAAGAGAGAAAGAAAGATCAACACGTTCACAAGTTTTCATATAGTTTATTCTCCCCAATGTTACATCATACCCAAGCTGGGGGAGCCGCGTTGGATATGTTTACAATTCATGTATGCTATTGTCCAATCAGAGGCCGCCATTTGGCGCTGTGTCTGTCATATTCGTTCTTGCCCGTTAAATGTATTCTCGGCTGCTCTTGTCCGATCAGAAGTCGCCATTTCAGAAAATTCAATCTTCGGCCATGTTCGTTCTGATCCGTTGGTTCTAATCGTCTTCGGGCAGGCAAGGATACTGTAACGGCAACATTACAACACATATAAGGGAAGTGGGAAGAGGTGCCGACATACTGACTGCGTCACATGACTTCACAGAACAGTCTTCTGGTTAACCTATTCTAAAGCACATACCAAGAATCTAACGATTCGTGATATGTGTTGTATCTCAGGTACGCTTTTATTGTACCTGTTCATGTGGCAACTTGGATGATATGACCACACGGCCCCTAGCACCGGCATAGCGGTATTAGATACAAATCTAGAGAGCTATGATGGAAATGCTCTGACAACTCGTATACTGGTAATTGGTGAGCTGTTTCGCTGTGACAACTCGTACATTGGAGATTGGTGAGCTGTATCGTCGTCAGATGTAAATGGCGGCATTTAAGACAAAAGACTAGTCTGTAATGCCCGATGTCGACCCAGCATCAACTTCCCACACATGTCCTGGAACAGCGGTTTGCGCAATTTGATCGCATTTTGCAGGTTATAGTCCCATATCCCTTTCCAGGCGACGCTTGGTCTTCATGCTGGACCTGTGGGTGGGGTCGCCTTTCATTTCAAACGGTAGCAGATCATACCGTTGCTAGATTGCAAGCGTCTGGTCCGTCATTCATAATTCAGCCGTCGTCCATTAAAGAATATCCGCGTTCATAATCCAAAGACCTATTCCATATAACAATACTAGCACCAAATTCAAAAGACAATCATAGAATACATTAACATAGGCTGGTTTCCTGCAAAAGAGAAGCGGTCAACAGTTTTCAATGATGCCGGCAAGACGTCATGATGTTCCAAAAATATCAGATTCGTATCGCTGATCAGTATTCATAATCAATAATATTCGTTGTAAACCCGTCATCTAGAGAATGATGTATCTCATTCACGCCTTTTTTGTGTCTTTTCATATGAGCACCATGAGGATCTTGAAGTACATGGGTTCATACGACCCCTAGCCCCGGGTTAAGCGGAATCAGACACAAGTTACGAAACGTAATGCCATAGATCTTGACGCTACGTATTTGGCTATCAGCATGCGATATGTATCGCCAAATTTGTGAAACTTTGAGTAGAGGCGCTTGGTGGTACAGCCCTGTTTTAGAAGTCTCTACTGCAATGTTTTGTGACGTAGATTAAAATCGTCACATTTAACACAGGATCTAGCAAGTGCTACTAGGCGAGATATGTATACGCCATATGCAGGTCCCACTGAAATATTACTGTCCAGAAAGGGATAGTTTACGATGTCGAAATTGTAATCATCTCTTTTGTCATAAAGTCGACGAGAGAGAAGGCCCGCTTCATTTTGATAGGGACATAGGTCTAAATATGATGTGCCTGAGGCTATCTGTAGTTCCCTTCAAATCCCGTGAAGGTGGATATATATACTTCACTGCGTCATTTATATAGCGATTCTCCACAGCGAGAAGATCGTCTATATAGCGTTGATGAATGAGAAGGAACGGACTTTGAATGGACCGGTTTTTGAAAGCGCTTGCATATAGTCATATTCACAAGAGAACAGATATAGGTCAGCCAACCGGGGTGCACAACTAGTAGCCATTGGAATACCTATATGCTGTTGATATATTGTGTTGGCAAATTTCACATAGATATTTTTTACGAGAAATTCAAGCAACTCTATAAAAAACAAACATCCAATGAATGATATCTCTTGTATGTAAGAGCTAAAGAATGCTTTATGGCTCCGACAGTAATATATCTACGATCAGTTTTCTTGAACACATATACTATAATTAAACTAAGACGGTCAATAAGGTCCTGCTAAGGGGTTTTAATATAGAATCGAGCAATCCCATGTGGATACATGTCTGTACGGTCTGTGACCTTTAACATCAACTTCTTCAATGTTTTTCAATGTCCACATACATTAAACGCCAAAGTTTTCAGAAATAGTGGCGCAATACCTTTCCCAAACTGCTTTTACCTCCTGAAGGGCCCTCGTCAACAGGGTTGAAAGAAGCTTGGTGGTGCAGCGTCTAGAACCAGCTATGAATCTAGTTTTGTATGGTGATTTATGCATTCTGGCAGTCCAATATACTTTTGATATGTTGTTATGATTGGTTGGAAGACAAATACCTCTTTCCCTGAGAAACGTTTTGTGATTGTTAAATAAATCTTCCAGATTAAATGTAGTTTGGGAGTAAGTAGACATGGCTGTTTTTCTGATGCAGGGGTGCATTTTGATGTACGCCTGCTGTAAGTTATTCTGTCCAGCGTCTTTGACTGCCGCGGCGTGAGTATTAATAGCTTCATGCACAATACGATCCCAAAAGGTAGGTTCTTCCTCACTTCCATGGGATGTAGACTGGCTATCTGAGGTCAAATTCTCCGTATCAGTAAATAGACTCTCAGCTGTCTATGTTTCGGTAGCAGTCGGTGGACACTCAGAATCAGCTGGCATATTCTCAGCATCCGCCTCGGGGTCTTCAATCCCATGTATATTCTTCTGGTGTATCATATCATAATGTCTGGTGAACGTGCGTTTTCACTCAGAGCATGTATAAACCATGCTGACAGTTGAACATCGACTGTGCACGTTTTTGGGATACGCTTGCTTGTAACGCCCGCCAACGCCCTGCTTAACGCTTCAACGCCCTGTTGAAATAGCTCTGAATGTCTGACGGTTCTATATATTCCACGGAATTGACACTAATTCACTGAAATGCGGTGACGCCCGTTAACGCCCTTTGTTACGCTTTAGCGCCCTATTTTAACGCCTGTCTCAACGCCTCAACGCCCTATATTAACGCCTTATCTTAACGCACTAGCTGAACGCCTTATCACCCTATAGTAACGAGCACTAACGCACTTAACGTATTGTGGTTCACCCTGCACCCTATAGCCCGTATGACATAGGGTACACCAGGGTGCGGTGCATCATGGCGTCAAAGCGTTTTGCTAAGGCATTAAGGCGTTAAGATAAAGCGTTTAGGCGTTAACATAGGCGGTAAGGCGTTGCGTGGGATTCCCCTTCTCTCGCTGCAAGTATTGCTGTGCATATAACCTTGGAGTGCCTGAGCTAGTCGGCACCTCCTCAACGCCCCTTTCTCTACTACTCCTCCTTGTGCATGCGCACGCGTATCACAACCATTCTGGCTCTACCAGATAAGAGCTTCAATAGGGCACCACTCATGTATGGATACAGCCTGAGGCTAATGATTTACGAACGACTTTATATGATCAATCACTAACTCACTCGCATTCCGCCTCTACTTTCTCTTCCCCCTCCTCCTCCCTCACAAACACACACCTACACACATACGCTGAGGTAACTCCACCATGTTACGAGAGCGAGCATGGTCTCCTCTCCCAAACGCGCTCCTTTGCACTTCCGTATCTTCCATTTCTCTACTATTCCCCGAGTGTGCAGGCGGATATCACTTCCAGTCTGACTCCAGTCCACGAGTGCTTGACTAAGTGCTTGACAAGTATACCTCAAATGACCCATTCGAACCAATACTGAACCATCTTGACACCAAAACGGTCATTCCAATGCATTTTTCTACTGCGCATGCGCAGGTGGACGGTATTTCAACTACACACCCATCCAGTAGGATGCTCCCCCACGAATGCTTCAAGGTGACACCCCATATGACCCATTCTGACCAATAGTGGGTCATCTCAACCCCAAAACGCCAATTCCAATGCATTTGTGCCACTGCGCATGCGCACCATAGCCCTTACATCCACGACTGACCAGTCCAGTCGGAGGATCCCCACGAGTGCTTCACTATGACACCTCCCGCTCCCAATTATTCAGACCAACAGTGGTCCATCTCGAGGCTAAAACATCCATTCCCATGTCCTTTTTCCACAATTCCCTCTCTATGCAAGCCGCCATAGCCTCTACTTCCACGCCCCACCAGCCTTGTCTGACGTTCCTCCATGAGTGCTTCACCATGATACGTCCCAATAACCATTCTGACCAAGAATGGTCCCTCAATCACTGAAACACACTCCCTCGCACCCCAAAAATTCCCGCTTTCGCTACTACTCCTACTGATGACGTCACATATGACTTCACTGATGAAATGGATATCCCTAAAGTAGTGCCCTACACCACAAGAGCTTCAATATGTACAGGGTGAGACAGAAAAAACAAACGCCACACTCCATAGCAAATCCACAAGAAAAAGAAAATGACCACCCCAATACTGCTACCTAATACTCTTTGGGACAGCCACCAACAGAGTTATTGCCCCGTCAGAGTTGTCGTCCTTGTGTCTAGGGTGTATAGATGGCGCTAGGATTTTAATGTTCATATCATCCGGGAATTTGACAAGCCGGCGCCATTTTTCATCTACCGATCTGAAAAAACGGACCTGCACGAATGTTTTTTACCGTTTGCGAACGATTGTACCATACTATATTATATAATACTAACGTGTGGGTGTATATACCAAATGCATTCATACCACTGCAGCGATTTGCTGGTCCCCGATGACGTCATCGCTATACATCGTGACAGGAGCATTCCCCGTGGAGACACCCTCTTCTATTTACAGATCATGACGTCAGTTCTATTTATAGATCACCGAAATTGAGGAGTTGAAAAGTGCATGGTAAAACTGCGTACTCTAAGTCTAACTTCGGCTATACGGATCGACCATCGTGTATTCAACCCTATCACGGGTCACAAATATCTTGCTCCTGCGCATGGACAGTCGGATAGCCACCGGCTGATGTTCCAATGCTGTTCGACCGTAAATAAAGTTATCAATCGATCTTCCCTATCCATTCCCGGCGATTCAGGCGATCCCCCACGTATTCGAAGTGTCGTTGACATGGGACTATTTTCTGTCCGCGGGCCGAATCGAAAGGGACCGCCTCACTGCCAGACAGGAATACCGCGGAGAAATTAACCTCCCAACAACGCAGGCTCCATTTCGCAGGCTCCATTACCATCCCTGCCACCAATAGCGGAAGTTGACCTTGACTACGTTGCTATGACGTATAGGGGAAACCAACCAACGTACGGTTGAGTTTGAATACGGCCGAACAACTACTTTAGTGTTGCACATGAGCGAACTACTTTTCACATGCTCTGTCCAGATGAACAGGGAAAATTATCTCCAGATAATTCTTTTTAACGCTAGGTCAACAGAGGTATTGAAAAGTAATCGAAATGTTCGGTAAACATCTTTTTTTTTATATGATGTCACTTCCGCCGATGCGCGCGAAGGCCCCGAATCCGGTCCAAGAATCTAACTGGTGGCTAGGGTGTTATTAGACCCCCAGCGAAGTGGTTGCGGAGGAATACATCCCCGGGGTCGCTTCCGATCATGTGACCCGAAGTGCACTCAATGACCTTTGCTGGAACTTTTGCGTCCTTGACCTGCGGCATTGAACGCCCCCAATACGAGATCAAATCACCTTTCTATACTACTTACGTTCCTCATTAAAGCGAAACGTTCATTTTAGCGTTCTCCAATGCCAGAAGTAGAAGTGGGATTATGAAAAAGCGAGAAAGCAGTGACAGATGTTTTCCGACCCGTTTCCTTTTCCACGAATATATATCGCGGCGATCTTGTACCCACCATCAGCTATTTTTCCATGAGTTAGGAGTTCAATTTCATATCATATCTGGCCAAGGAGCTGGGAAAAGTTGGGTACGGGCAGCCAACCATGAACAGGAATGATCGGGGTTGACGCTTCATGGATGGATATGTGAATTCCTTGACAAGGATTCAGGACAGAATTATTCAAGACGATATCTAAAATAGCATTTGCTTCACCTGTTAATAGTTTAATTGAACAGAGAGATGAAGCCGATATTAGAATCTAACAAACTCTTCCGTCCAGCTGAATATACACCAATTGGACGAAAGGGGAACGGGCTAGGGTAGTGTGGAGAGTTCGCATGCTGAATCGCATCTGCCTGTGGCCGGAACTTCCCGCAAAAAGCCGGAGTTCTCCCTATCTGTACTAGTTTTAAATTTAGATCTGGATTGCGAATTTGATCATCGGGTTTAGTATCACATACTGCAATAACTTCGGCAGCACAGAACTCATTTTTCTGTCACGTTTGGACTGATTATCAGTTGATAAGACACTAGTTTGAAAGCCTCGCTCCCTTGTGTCAGTAACCGAATATCCCGCTCCTATTATATCGGTTTATATTATCGCATTTCTGTGATAATATTTATTTTGCGCTTTCTGCTCTCTTGCAATCACGTCATTCTCTGCTAATCTATACCTCGTCTCCAAACTGTAGCTGTTATTCGAGGGACTCTCGTCGCTTACATAACATCGACATCGAAAGACAAAAAATCAGCCGTTTATATGAACTGAAGCGATATCCAAGATAAGATATGAAACCATGCCTTCCAGTTATGGGATTGCACCTCCAGAGCATAAAATCACAGCACTTGGACATACTTAATTTCTCCTTTAAGTCAGGAACACCAGAGTCACCGACAAGAAGACCTTGTAAGATGCTGACAGTCTCACGACTGCGGAGTCTCTGACGCCAGAGGCCTGAAGTTGGTGTTTCGGAGAAGTGAACACCTGAAAAAAAATATACATGTAGATTAACGTTAGTCTATCGAGACCACATGGAATTACAGAAACTCTTGCACATTGTATATATATCGAGCAATGATGGAAATACTATGGAACTGATGGATGGAGTGGGTGATTGAGAATGATGTTTACGTCGCTTTCAACAAGTTTTCCCTCAGATCACGACGCATCATCTTGCTGCAGATCATCAAGCGATTGTAAGCTCCATTGTAGTTCCATTGTAAGCCTTGTCCAAGGGTGGATAGACACAACGTTCTGGCACAACGTTTTATAGCTTGAGAATCATTCGATTAAGAGTTATACCAAAAGAGTCGAAAGAATGACAAAGTACTGGAATTGGTAGTACATGTACATTCGGTGATTGTCAATAAAGGGCAACACCTTTGGTGATAAAGTGTCAAGTTTGTAAACCGAGCTCATAGTTCGCAGTCGAAATTCTTCCAATGGGAACCATCTTTGGCGTCACAGATGCAATATGCGATTTCGTTTTCAGCGTGCAAGCTGAATTTGACAACAGCTAAAATTTCGATACAATTCAAGCGATAGTGACAAATATTGCAAGAATTCATGGGTCTGAAGATCAACTACATCGCACTCGAAATATCATAAATACTGCGGCCTATAGGTGAACTTATAAGCCGTATAATATTTGGACGAAGGTCCATGAGGGAGCTCCAATCCGTCGGAATGCTATGATGATAGGGGAAGACAGCCCTCGCGACTATCAAGCTCAATTCTGCTGGATTTCCATGCCACGGTTTACAATGGTATCGACTACATATAACAAAAGATATGCAAATAAATGCGAATCGCCGAGTGATAAAGGATGGCTACGTTAAATGAATAAACAAATTGCTTATGGATAACAACTTCTAGTTTATTCAGGACGACGTTTCGATGGTTACGTTAACCCTATCTGGCCTGGGCTTTTTGGGACCTGCCCAGGCCTGGGAGGGAGGGGCCGAAATGGCCCCCCTAATTATTTTTATTACCCCTTGAGCTAGGGAGCTGAAACTTATTACACTATACCCTTGGGTCAAGCTCTACCAGAAAATGTAAAAAAATCAAGATGGCCGCTTTGATGACGTCACAGTGACGCCATTTTCAAAAACGGCATTTTTTGGTCGAATTTTCGGTCGGATTTTCCCATTTTTTTATTTTTGCAATTTCTCCGCAAAAACTGAATGAAAAGTTAGCAAATATTAATGTGATATGAAATGAAATAGTTTTTGCCCACTTTTCATCGCGGAAAAGCAGAAATTTTGAAGAAATATGACAAAAACACCACTTTTCTGGTACCACACGTGTCCGCCATCTTGAATTTACCCATGATCCTCTGCTCGGGGGGTTATGCGAATAGTCTCAAAATGACCCCAATAAGATAAACTATAAAGTCACGGAGTTTCAGCTCTCCATATTTTGCCGTTCCGGAGATTGTGCAGAAAGTTTGGTAGGGGGGGGGGGATTAATGCCCCCCCCCAGGCCTGGTAGGGTTAAGCAGTTAGAGGCAGTCGATTCGATCTGTCCACCTGGTCAATCAATTCGGTCTGTCCCTCCGTGAAGTGAATGATGGTGGTAAATATCTCATACTGATTGTAGCCCGTGTTTAATTGCAATAGAGCTAGGAACGTACACACTTCATGCAATGTGAGATATGTATTGGTGTTCATATTATCAGTCACAGACCAATGCGTGGCTGGGAAACGTTATGCTCTAAAAACAAACTGGACATTCATGTGGATCACAGAATACTGAGCAGTGATATGGATTTTATGAATAATTACAAGCGTCTAGTCCGTCATTCATAATCCAGCCGTCGTCCATTAGAGAATATCCGCGTCCATAAGACCTATTCCATTTTTCATATAACAGTATTAGCACCAAATTCAAAAAGACAATCATAGTATACATAAACATAGGCTTGTTTCCTGCAAGAGAGAAGCGGTCAACAGTTTTCAATGATGCCGGCAAGACATCATGATGTTCCAAAAATATCAAATCCGTATCGCTGATCAGTATTCTTAATCCGTAATATTCGTTTTAGAGTCGTTATCATATAGTCTTTTCTGTATCATTGAAAACTGTTGACCGCTTCTCTTTTGGTCTCCAATATTCCAATCAGACCATCGACCTAGAAGTATGCGCAGATATACCCATATCCATAGCTTCAAGTTTTGTATGTATTGTGTTTGTAAATTTTGGACGGACGCACGAAATGAAGGACAAAAGAAAGCAAAATGTTCCATCAGCTTAGTAGCAGAGGGCATACTAAGGCTAAAGCAGATTGCATACTTTAGCATACACTCTCTAGCTTCAAATTAACTCCCTCTGTGCCAGCATTTTTAACAGATCCAAGCTGTTATAAACACAGCCATGAACATAAATAAAGAGAGGATATACCTATTATCGCCTACGAAGTTTCAAAGGCGATACTCCAAGCTTTCGAACAAGGTATAATACGACGATTTTTTTTGTCTACAATACTTCATTTTCGTATGCCAATGACAGGCACTCACTGAACTATATTTCTATCGGCGCTTAAGTACCGGTACGGTACAGAGAGGGTTAAACTGGGTTTTGGTGCAAAGATCCCGACGTATGCAGAATAGCTAGGCGAGGGGTGATGGGATCCAGATTTCAAGGGCATGAAAAAAAAAAGAAAAAAAAAATTCTGCTCCCCAAAGAAACACAGTAAAACACAGTTTTCCCCATTCCAGTCTTCCTTTAAATGTGGAATACAAATAAAATGCCAAAGATGCCTCCTTATCCTGCAGAATATTTAGTTTGAAGCATGAATCCAAGACAAACACACCAGCGGAAGACAGCTCCACGAACAAAAGCCCAACAGGTCCCATTTCAAATAATTAACTAGAGCCTTAGGCACTGAAACGGGACAATTTAAATGTCGAAACTCTTTGATGTTCCATCCCATGTTGAAGAGCCACACAATTTTCCCAGTCTCACAATTCTTTCAACAAAGATCTCTAGTGAATTAGTGTAATTGTATATGTGATACATGTATATATTAAAAAAAAATTGTGACAGATGGGACAAATTCCTAATTTATTATGAAAACCGACTTAATGATATGATAAATTATGTCTTTATAGGGGATTAAAGAAAGCATATATCCTTCAGCAGTAAATGACAAAAAATCAGTATTGGGATACAATGTAAAAACCTTCATTAGATGGGAAGAGTCCTCTCATGGTATCATCTTATATATACATGTACCTCCTGCTGTCAGTACACTCCCAGTTTGGGAGTTTACAGTCAAGTGATAAAGTAAACACTGAATTACTGGGTCATGGAGCTAAGAAATTCTCCAGCCGGTACATGTAGGTCAATTATATTTAAACAGGATGCCTGGAATTGACTCTATCCAGCCAAGTGAACCAAGTCAGAGGGCCTTGAGGGGTAAGCTTAAATGGCGAAAATTCCAAACTGTAACTCAACACACATATTTCAGGAAAATGTAAATGAATACAGGCAAAGTGAAATATCCCATTGTTTTCTACAATGAATTACACTTATACTGGTATTATTTAATACTAAATTACTGCCCAAACACACTTTCTAATATGAGTCAGTCCCAAAAAAATCACTCAACATGTGCCTCTCAAAATCTGTGGTTTAGCAGACGACATATTTTGAGCACGAAAGTAGTGCCACTGGAAAATGAAGGAAAACATGCATAAAATTAGAAATGTAACTTAAACATATCAGACCTGCAACTATATGCGAACATTAAAAAACACAGAAACCTGGACACTCTAAAGAAGGCAGTTTCAGACCTCTTTCTTGTCGTGTAAGAACTCTATCTTTTGCTGTGTTAGCAAGACACAGAGCCGGTGCTCAATTTTTTCTGGCTACAAGACAGGACCATTAGTCCCTACGGGCCTACATCGCCTCGTGAAAATTTACAAGAGAAAATTCTACATTAGCTGATAATTTTATTAGATAGTATATATTTTTGTGATTTCCGAATTGACAATCAAAAAGAAATATTTTCATACGATTATCAAATTTTCTTGACATCTGATAATGTCAAAGTCTTTTTTTTGCTAATCGTTGACCAATTTAATAATTCAAACTTTAAATGTCAATGTTAAATGTGAATCTTATTATCATGAACATAAATACGACTCTTAAAGTTGAAGTGCTTCACCAAACTGCCAGGGTGTGGTAAATAACAATAATGTGTTTACTCTCCTCTTCACTGTTTGGGATTTTTCACTAACCGAACACTCTCCATCCCATTTAAGGACACATGATGCAGGTCCAAGTGTAAAGACTGAGTCTGCTTCAACGTTTACATACACAGGCACATATTTGATGAAAATGAAGCAAATGTAATCGAGAAGAATATCATTCTATGTATTGGTAGATTTACCGTTTGGCCCATCAAGTTGAAAACACTTCTTAACCGGTTCATATCGTTGGCCGAATACAGGTAATACCTCAGTATATACACATATAACTCCTTTCAAGGATTCAGCCTTTTGCGAAAGAATGTAGAATTTCTCGGAGTCAGGATCTAATTCGACCATTTGTGCACAGACCATTTGCCCAAGCCATTCTCTTATGTATCTGAAAAGAGAAAAACAATACACATACACCCTGATTGAAATATTTTCACTCTCCCAACTGACGCACAAGCGCAAGCAAATTGGTAAACCATCAACGAGTAGAACCATGTTATCCATCTCCCTTTTCGATAAACTATCAACGAGTAGAACCGTGCTAACCATCTTCGTTATCGGTAAACTATCAACGAGTAGAACCATGTTCTGTCTTCGTTCTCGGTAAACTATCAACGAATAGAACCATGTTATCTATCTTCGTTCTCGGTAAACCACCAACGAGTAGAACCATTTTATCCATCTTCGTTATCGGTAAACCATCAACGAGTAGAACCATGTTACCCCTTCGTTATCGGTAAACCATCAACGAGTGGAACCATGTTCTATCTTCGTTCTCGGTAAACTATCAACGAGTAGAACCATGTTATCCATCTTTGTTATCGGTAAACCATCAACGAGTAGAACCATGTTACCCCTTCGTTACGGTAAACTATCAACGAGTAGAACCATGTTAATCATTTTTGTTACCGGTAAACCATCAACGATTAAAGCCATGTTCCATCTTTTTTATCGGTAGACCTTGAAGGAGTAAAGCCATGTTCCATCTTCGTTATCGGTAAACCATCAACTAGTAGATCCATGTTAACCCCTTCGTTACGCTAAACTATCAACGAGTAGGACCATGTTAATCATTTTTTTACCGGTAAACCATCAGCGATTAAAGCCATGTTCCATCTTTTTTACCGGTAAACTATCAACGAGTAGAACCATGTTAACCCCTTCGTTATCGGCAAACTATCAATGAGTAGGATCATGTTAACCACTTCGTTATCGGTAAACTATCAATGCGTAGAATCATATTAACCCCTTAGGTATCGATAAACTTTCAACGAGTAGAATCGTGTTAACCCCTGTGGTTATCGGTAAACTATCAGCCAGTAGAACCATGTTAACCCCTATGGTTATCGATAAACTTTCAGCGAGTAGATCCAAGTTAACCTCTTCGTTATCGGTAAACTATCAACGAGTAAAACAATGTTAACCTTCCTCGTTATCGGTCAATTAACATCAAGTTGGACCATGTTAACCTCTTCGTTATCGGTAAGCTAGCAATAGTAGAACCATGTTAACCCCTATGGTCATTGACAAACTATCACCGATTAGAACCATGCTAACCATCCCTGTTATCGGTAAACTATCAACGAGTAGAACTATGTTAACCTCTTCGTTATCGGCAAACTATGAACGAGTAGGACCAAGTTAACCCTTACTTATCGGTAACCTATTAAAGAGTAGAACCATATAGGAGGAAAGTAACTCCGAATATACTTAGAAAAGACATCTTGTGATTCAATATTTCAACATATATTTATGCCATCATCAGGAATATTTACAATGAGACAACTCCAGTATTTAACAAGGTGTGTACACAAATGTGAGAATCAAGTCAGCCAATCAGATGTTTGGTCAAAATGGTGAGCAAAAATCTAGTGAGTAGCTTTGGGCATTTGAGCGGCAAAAAGTCACAGAGTATTGAATAGTGTTCATGTTGTTGATTCCGGCAGACAGTATTATACAAGTAGTGTTCACAGTGAAGATATCCAGACTATTAAGGCAACACAACAACCCGGTACTTTGAGACAACACAATAACCCGGAACTGTTATAAAACAGTTATACATTTATCGGAATAAGACAAGTTCCTTGATGCTTTTAGACCATGATTTAAGTCGGGTCTGTAGCGTCTTATAGCTAACGCCTCTCGTAAGAGTACTTCGGACCAGTGTCTAGAAGAGTCTATTATTTCACAATTTTCTTGAATCATTAGTCCGGACAATTCGGCTTTACTAACCCCACCTGGCCTGTGGGGGGGGAGGGGGGGGTGGGCATTATGGCACCCCCTACCAACTTTCTGCGCTATGGGTGCACTCCAGAGATTCTTCCATTCGGCATGGAATAGACCATGGGTCCGTTTTTCGGCCACCAGTTGTCGCCAAACCTTCCACCCAAAACACTTATATGTATATATTTTCTGAAAGAGCATGATGAACCTATTATTTTAAGATATAACACTGCTATGGTATAGAAAAATTAAACTCAAACATTCTCCGTCATGCTTGCTTCATTTTTCCTAGAAAACCCCTTAAAAATGTCGAAAAATGGTCAAATTCGGCTCAATTTCCAGAAAAATTTGTAAGAGCGATTTTAATTAAACTTCTTACTCACGTTCCCTGGTCCGGTCTCAACTTAAAAAGGCAAACAAAAGTGGGTGTCAACCTGCTCGTTTTTTGTCAGATTTTCTTCACGTAAATGAGTCCCGATTTTTAGGCACACCCAAGGGGCATAACTGAGGCAGGACAAACTTTACTCCATGATCCCGATCAGCGTGTACCCGAAGCCAGCACTCGATTTGTACGTACTCGTGATCAGCGTTGATAATGCTGAATAGGATGGCATTATAGATATAAGCTATTAAGAAGACAGGAAGAATTATGATGTAGCAGAGCAAGGGCAGTCTATCGTATTATGAAATTAGAGAGGGGCCATTACTACGAAACTGTGCAGGGCCACCTTAAGGGGCAGGATATTTTCTACGAAATTAATTATTCACATTTATTGTAATCTGGGAGTGTTTGCGAGTATGGCGGTATACAACACTTGCCATTTATGCATATTATTGTGGGAACTCCGACCGATAACTTTCCCCTACCCCATCTTTGTTTTGATCACTTTTGCCAATTCTAACAGGATTTTCGAGAACAAAACTCAAAATTAACCTATTTCTTCTTAATAATGGGCATCCATTCGGCAATATGAATGCCGTGGTTGCTTTTCCGCTTTCCAATGATAGCAGAAACGCGGGAAAAGGCAAATAGGAGATGTAACCAAGTCAAATTATTGGTAATTTTGCACTAAATTTTCTCATAGAAACATGGGAAATAATTCAGAAACTTGAGAAATAATTCGTAAAACCATAATAATATACATTTATTCCATTCTTTATGGACTGTAAATGGGTTCTCTTGTAAAGAATATTCACACTGGCAAATTTATATCATTCTGATAGGACCTCGTTCTGCCATAATATCCACCGAAATCTCATTCTAGGGGGAGATAACTCCTGTATGGAATATAGTATGCAATAACCTTAATAGTATACTAATGGACACACTGTGGATTATTTTAATCGAACTCCTGGTCTTCTTTCCACCTGCTTCCGAAAATATCGCTTCAAATGTAACTCGGCAGTCAAAATTAAACAATCTGGCGTAATGACACATCTCCGCTCCGTAACGGAGTCTACATTAAGATAATGCATAGACTCCACTATTATGCCTTAAAGAGTGCACTCCAGAGATTCTTCCATTCGGCATGGAATAGACCATGGGTCCGTTTTTCGGCCACCAGTTGTCGCAAAACCTTCAACCCAAAACACTTATATGTATATATTTTCTGAAAGAGCATGATGAAACTATTATTTTAAGATATAACACTGCTATGGTATAGAAAAATTAAACTCAAACATTCTCCTTCATGCTTGCTTCATTTTTCCTAGAAAACCCCTTAAAAATGTCGAAAAATGGTCAAATTCGGCTCAATTTCCAGAAAAATCTGTAAGAGCGATTTTAATTAAACTTCTTACTCACGTTCCCTGATCCGGTCTCAACTCAAAAAGGCAAACAAAAGTGGGTGTCAACCTGCTCGTTTTTTGTCAGATTTTCTTCCCGTAAATCAGTCCCGATTTTTAGGCACACCCAAGGGGCATAACTGAGGCAGGACAAAATTTACTCCCTGATCAGCGTGTAGACGAAGCCAGCACTCGATTTGTACGTACTCGTGATCAGCGTTGATAATGCTGAATAGGATGGCATTATAGATATAAGCTATTAAGAAGACAAGAAGAATTATGATGTAGCAGAGCAAGGGCAGTCTATCGTATTATGAAATTAGAGAGGGGCCATTACTACGAAACTGTGGAGGGCCACCTATATCCGGAACAACAAAAAATGGAGAGCTGAAACTCCGTGACTTTATTGTTTGTCATATTGGGGTTATTTTGAGCATATTTGCCTGGCCCCCGAGCAGAGGATCATGGGTAAATCCAAGATGGCGGCCACATGGGATAGCAGAAAAGTGATATTTTGGTTATATTTCTTCAAAATTTCTGTTTTTCCCCGATGAAAAGTGGGCAAAAACTATTTTATTTCACATCACATCAATATTTACTAATTTATCGGAGAAATTGCGGAGAAATTGCAAAAATAAAAAATTCGGAAAATCTGACGGAAAAATCGACCAAAAAATGGCGTTTTTGAAAATGACGTCACTATGACGTCATCAAAGCGGCCATCTTGGATTTTTTACGTTTACTGTTAGAGATTGACCCAAGGGTATAGTGTGATAAGTTTCAGCCCCCCAGCTCAACGGGTAAGAAAAATAATTAGGTGGGGGTGGGGGGTATTTCGGCCCTCTCCCAGGCCTGGACAGGTCCCAAAAAGCCCAGCCCAGATAGGGTTAATGTCAGTGGAATTACAAGCGTCTAGTCCGTCATTCATAATCCAGCCGTCGTCCATTAGAGAATATCCGCGTCCATAATCCAAAGACCTATTCCATTTTCCATATAACAGTATTAGCACCAAATTCAAAAAGACGATCATAGTATACATAAACATAGGTTTGTTTCCTGCAAGAGAGAAGCGGTCAACAGTTTTCAATGATGCCGGCAATGATATTCCAAAAATATCAAATCCGTATCGCTGCTCAGTATTCTTAATCCGTAATATTCGTTTTAGAGTCGTTATCCAAAAAAGATGTATCTCAGTCACGCTTTGATTTTGACTGTTCATATGGGCACCATGAGGATATTGAAGTACATGTGTTCATACGGCCCCTAGCCCCGGGTTAAGCGGAATTAGACACAAGTTACGAAACGTAGCGCCATAGATCTTGCACGCTACGTTCGTACTTTGCTATCAGCATGCGATATGTATCGCCAAATTTGAGAAACTTTGAGTGGAGGCGCTTGGTGGAATAGCCCTGTTTTATACGTTTCTGCAACAATGTTTTGTGACGTTGATTAAAATCATCACATTTAACACAGGATCTAGCAAATGCTACTAAGCGAGATAGGTATACGCCATATGCAGGTCCCACTGGAATATTACTATCCAGATAGGGATAGTTTACGATGTCGAAATTATAATCTGGTTGGTTGAACAGGCTCCAGATCTGAAATCCCTCACAGTTGTCGATGTGGTTAAATTTAAACCCAAGCCTCGGAATAATCAACAACAGGATGAAACCGCCGACATTCCCAAAATCTGGATGAGATTGCCTTATTTAGGACAGTATGGTGAAAAGGTCGCGCATAAATGCATATCTAAAACCAAACGTTATCTAAAACGAAAGGACTTGCGTTTCATAACACTCTGGCAAACGAAGAAAATAGGATTTTTCGTTTCCAACAAAGATCCAACCCCTACAAAATACAGAAGTTCAATTATATACAAATTCATCTGCCCGGCATGTGACAGCCAATATATCGACAAAACGGATAGGTGTTTGAAACAACGTGCACGTGAACATTTCACAGGAAATAGTAACATTTGTAACCATATTGACAACTGTGAGGGATTTCAGATCTGGAGCCTATTCAACCAACAGATTCTTCCACTGACATTAGTAAAGCTGAATTGTCGGGACTAATGATTCAAGAAAACTGTGAAATCATAGACTCCCAATGTGCTTTTGGGACCGGATGTTGTTTTGTTCGACACATGCGCATTACATAAACATGGCGGCGATTAGAAATTTTGGAGGCCGAAGAAATTGTTGAGAAAATGTTTCGATTTTTCTGCTTCGTTCAAGGCATTTAAACACTCCGATGACACCAACCACTCAACTTTAGGTGATCATAGTACGGAAAGAAAATATTCAAGGAAGGATTAAAAGTAACTATATTTTGAACGTTTTGTTCCAGTTCTTTTTCACTTGTACCTACCGTGATAAGACGCCAAGGCTTTCGCTTGGCGTCTTATAAGGCTACGGTTTATTGTGTTGTCTCAAAGTACCGGGTTGTTGTGTTGCCTTAATAGTCTGGACATCTGTAAAGGAGAAAGGCCGAGTAACTGTACATTCGTGAAAAAGAATCGACGAGGCGCGAATGTACAGTTACGAGGTCTTTCTGCGACTTAAACGTTAGTCCAACGATAATGTATTTACTTCTTCTTCTTCTTACACGAAGAATGAAATGAGCTATGTCAAACCGAACAAATTGCCATGAAAAAGGCTCAGGTAATTACACATGTGGAACAATTCGAACAAGAACTGCAAAGGGCCAAGTACGCACACTGTACCCGATTGACGGCGTCCTACATGATGGACAGTCCATCACATGAATTTATGCACACGCCTACCTGGACTGCTGTTTATCTATTCAACACAGAGAAATCGTTCTCCGATGTCGAAGGCGATAAATAGCTTACATATTGGCCGTATTGTGTAACACATCATAGTTGTTTCAGGACAAACAACACATTTGCACACGAAACAAAACTTTGACTGGTCCGTAACTCTCACGTTATCGTTACAAATATTTGTAACAAAAGCATATATGTAATGGATATATACGTGTCACTATCTGCATTACGTGAAACGCATATGAAGCAAAACATGCAGACATACAAATTACATATCCCTATGTCCATACGTTTGATCTCATACCAGGCCCATAATTAACGGAATGTCTGACAGGAGTTCACGTTTACCGGTACACATTTCACTTGTACCCACACATATAAGTACGACAGAAAATTAATGTGTTACCATATACAGACGCGTCACATTTTGACTGCTTAGTCTGCAATCAACGCCCAGCAGGCGACAACTAAAGATTAGGCGCTGTCGCTGTTTTAATGTATGTATATCAGAAGGCATGTGGTGTAACGCTCACAAAAAGAAATCGTGACCGGATTCAGAGAAACTACAGTCCGCGACTGGACGACTCTTTCTATACCCGTATTCCACATGTCACAATAAACGTTAACATAAATAGAACACTTCTCGGACTGCTATTCGGATTTAAAGGTTTATGCCATTCCTACATGTATATGCAATTTGCACATTTATTACATTGTATTCAGCATAGTATCTTTCTGGGTTTCTCGTTCGTCTACTTTTTTTCCTACAGAACATTACTTGGTTCCACCTGTTGGTTCCGGCTAAATTAAATAAGTCGAATTCGTTTGTTGCAATGCTGTGTGGGTTTGTCATTTGTACATTACAGGAGACCGGCATCGAGTAATCTATTTCCCCATTTACTGGTGGTTCGTGTCTACCTACATGCGTTACCTGACAGACGCGTTCCTTCCCAGAAAAAGAATGTATATTCGTGAAACAGTATGTACACTTGCCGTACATTCGTGAAAATAATGTACACTTTTAACAATAGAGTGACGTCACAACTAGCGTTTAATCACTTTGAACACTACTTGTACAATACTGTCTGCCTGAATCAACAACATGAACACTATTCAATACTCTGTGACTTTTTTGCCGCTCTAATGCCCAAAGCTACTCACTAGATTTTTGCTCACCATTTTGACCAAACATCTGCTTGGCTGACTTGATACTCACATTTGTGTACATACCTTGTTAAATACTGGAGTTGTCTAATTGTAAATATTCCTGATGATGGCATAAATATATGTTGAAATATTGTCTTTTCTCAATATATTCGGAGTTACTTTCCTCCTATATTATATCAAATTACTCAGTGGAACCACAGATTTTTAGTAGAACCATGTTAACCATCTTTGTTATCGGTAAACTTTCAAAGAGTAAAACCATGTTAACACCTTCGTTACGGTAAACTATCAACGAGTAGAACCATGTTAAACCCTTCGTTATCGGTAAACTATCAGCGAGTAGAACCATGTTGACCCCTTCGTTATCGGTAAACTATCATCGAGTAGAACCATGTTAATCCCTTCGTTATCTGTAAACAATCAACCAGCAGAACCATGTTAACGCCTTCGTTATCGGTAATCTATCAACGATTAGAACCACGTTAATCCCTTCGTTATCGGTAAACTATCAACGAGTAGAACCATGTTAATCCATTCGTTATCGGGAAACTATCAACGAGTAGAACCATGTTAATCCCTTCGTTATCGGTAAACTACCAACGAGTAGAACCATGTTAATCCCTTCGTTATCGGTAAACTATCAACGAGTAGAACCATGTTAACCTCTTCGTTATCGGTAAAATATCAACGAGTAGAACCACGCTAACCTCTTCGTTATCGGTAAACTATCAACGAGTAGAACCATGTTAATCACTTCGTTATCGGTAAACTATCAACGAGTAGAACCATGTTAATCCATTCGTTATCGTTAAACTACCAACGAGTAGAACCATGTTAATCCCTTCGTTATCGGTAAACTATCAACGAGTAGAGCCATGTTAACCCCTTCGTTATCGGTAAGCTATCAACGAGTAGACCCATGTTAATCTCTTCGTTATCGGTAAACTATCAACGAGTAGAACCATGCTAATCCCTTCGTTATCGGTAAACTATCAGCGAGTAGAACCATGTTAATCCATTCGTTATCGGTAAACTATCAACGAGTAGAACCATGTTAAAACCTTCGTTATCGGTAAACTCTCAACGAGTAGAGCCATGTTAACCCCTTCGTTATCGGTAAACTATCATCGAGTAGAACCATGTTAACCCCTTCGTTATCGGCAAACTATCAACGAGTAGAACCATGTTAATCCCTTCGTTATCGGTAAACTATCAACGAGTAGAACCATGTTAATGCCTTCCTTATTGGTAAGCTATCAACGAGTAGAACCATGTTAACCTCTTCGTTATCGGTAAACTATCAACGAGTAGAGCCATGTTAATCCCTTCATTATCGGTAAACTACCAACGAGTAGAACCATGTTAATCCCTTCGTTATCAGTAAACTATCAACAAGTAGAACCATGTTAATCCCTTCGTTATCGGTAAGCTACCAACGAGTAGAGCCATGTTAACACCTTCGTTATCGGTAAACTCTCATCGAGTAGAGCCATGTTAATCCCTTCGTTTTCGGTAAACTATCAACGAGTAGAACCATGTTAATCCCTTCGTTATCGATAAACTATCAACGAGTAAAACAATGTTAACCTTCCTCGTTATCGGTCAATTAACATCAAGTTGGACCATGTTAACCTCTTCGTTATCGGTAAGCTAGCAATAGTAGAACCATGTTAACCCCTATGGTTATCGGTAAAGTATCAACGAGTAGAACCATGTTAACGCCTATGGTCATTGACAAACTATCATTACCATGTTAACCTCTTCGTTATCGGTAAAATGTCAACAATTAGAACCATGTTAATCACTTCGTTATCGGTAAAATATCAACGAGTAGAACGATGTTAACCTCTTCGTTATCGGTAAACTATAAACGAGCAGAACCATGTCAATCACCTCGTTATCGGTAAACTATGAACGAGTAGAGACATGTTAACCTCTTCGTTATCGGTAAACTATCAACGAATAGAACCATGTTAATCCCTTCGTTATCGGTAAACTATCGACGAGTAGAACCTCGTTAATCCCACCGTTATCGGTAAACCATCAAAGAGTAGAACCATGTTAACGGCTTCGTTATCGGTAATCTATGAACGAGCAGAGTCATGTTAATCCCTTCGTTATCGATAAACTATCAACGAGTAGAACCATGTTAACCCCTTCGTTATCGGTAAACTATCAACGAGTAGATCCATGTTAACCCTTTCGTTATCGGTAAGCTATCACCGAGTAGAACCATGTTAATGCCTTCGTTATCGGTAAACTATCAACGAGTAGAACCATGGTAATCCAGTCGTTATGGATAAACTATCAACGAGTAGAACCATGTTAATCCCTTCGTTATCGGTAAATTATCAACGAGTAGAACCATGTTAATCCCTTCGTTATCGGTAAACTATCAACGAGTAGAACCATGTTAATCCCTTCGTTATCGGTAAACTATCAACGAGTAGAACCATGTTAATCCCTTCGTTATCGGTAAACTATCAACGAGTAGAGCCATGTTAACCCCTTCGTTATCGGTAAACTATCAACGAGTAGAACCATGTTAACCCCTTCGTTATCGGTAAACTATCAACGACTAGAACCATGTTAGTCACTTCATTATCGGTAAACTATCAACGACTAGAGCCATGTTAATCCCTTCGTTATCGGTAAACCATCAACGAGTAGAGCCATGTTAATCCCTTCGTTATCGGTAAACTATCAACGAGTAGAGCCATGTTAATCCCTTCGTCATCGATAAACTATCAGCGAGTAGAACCATGTTAAAACCTTCGTTATCGATAAACTATCAACGAGTACAACCATCTTGACCCCTTCGTTATCGGTAAACTATCATCAAGTAGAACCATGTTAATCCCTTCATTACCGATAAACTATCAAGGAGTAGAACCCTGTTGACCCCTTCGTTATCGATAAACTCTCATCGAGTAGAACCATGTTAATCCCTTCGTTATCGGTAAACTATCAACGAGTAGAACCATGTTAACCACTTCGTTATCGGTAAAATATCAACGAGTAGAACCATGCTAACCTCTCCGTTAGCGGTAAGCTATCATCGAGTAGAACCATGTTAATCCCTTCGTTATCGGTAAATTATCAACGAATAGAATCATGTTAACCTCTTCGTTATCGGTAAGATATCAACGAGTAGAACCACGCTAACCTCTTCGTTATCGGTAATCTACCAACGAGTAGAACCATGTTGAGCCCTTCGTTATCGATAAATTATCAACGAGTAGAGCCATGCTAACCTCTTCGTTATCGGCAAACTATCAACGAGTAGAACCATGTTAATCCTTCGTTATCGGTAAACTATCGACGAGTAGAACAGTGTTAATCCCGCCGTTATCGGTAAACCATCATCGAGTAGAACCATGTTAACGCATTCGTTATCGGGAAGCTATCAACGAGTAGAACCATGTTAATCCCCTCGTTATCGGTAAACTATCGACGAGTAGAACCGTGTTAATCCCACTGCTTTCGGAAAACTATCAACGAGTAGAGCCATGTTAACCTCTTCGTTATCGGTAAACTATCAACGAGTAGAACCATGTTAATCCCTTCGTTATCGGTAAACTATCAACCAGTAGAGCCTCTTTAACCCCTTCGTTATCGGTAAAGTATCAACGAGTAGAACCATGTTAATCCCTTCGTTATTGGTAATCTATCAACGAGTAGAACCATGTCAATCCCTTCGTTATCGGTAAACTATCAACGAGTAGACCCATGTTAATCCCTTCGTTATCGGTAAACTATCAACGAGTAGAGCCATGTTAACCCCTTCGTTATCGGTAAACTATCAACGAGTAGAACCATGTTAAACCCTTCGTTATCGGTAAACTATCAACGAGTAGAACCATGTTAATCACTTCATTATCGGTAAACTATCAACGAGTAGAACCATGTTAATCCCTTCACTATCGTTAAAATATCAACGAGTAGAACCATGTTAATCCCTTCGTTATCGGTAAACTATCAACGAGTAGAGCCATGTTAACCCCTTTGTTATCGGTAAACTATAAGCGAGTAGAACCATGTTAAACCCTTCGTTATCGGTAAACTATCAACGAGTAGAACCATGTTAACCCCTTCGTTATCGGTAAACTATCATGGAGTAGAACCATGTTAATCCCTTCATTATCGTTAAACTATCAACGAGTAGAACCATCTTGACCCCTTCGTTATCGGTAAACTATCATCGAGTAGAACCATGTTAATCCCTTCGTTATCGGTAAACTATCGTCGAGTAGAACCATGTTGACCCCTTCGTTATCGGTAAATTATCATCGAGTAGAACCATGTTAATCCCTTCGTTATATGTAAACAATCAACGAATAGAACCATGTTAACGCCTTCGTTATCGGTAATCTATCAACGACTAGAACCATGTTAATCTCTTCGTTATCGGTAAACTATCAACGAGTAGAACCATGTTAACCTCTTCGTTATCGGTGATATATCAACGAGTAGAACCAGGCTAACCTCTTCGTTATCGGTAAACTCTCAACGAGTAGAACCGTGTTGACCCCTTCGTTATCGGTAAACTATCATCGAGTAGAACCATGCTAATCCCTTCGTTATCTGTAAACAATCCACGAATAGAACCATGTTAATGCGTTCGTTATCGGTAATCTGCCAACGTTAACGCCTTCGTTATCGGTAATCTATCAACAATTAGAACCATGTTAATCCCTTCGTTATCGGTAAACTATCAACGAGTAGAACCGTGTTAACCTCTTCGTTATCGGTAAAATACCAACGAGTAGAACCACGCTAACCTCTTCGTTATCGGTCAAATATCAACGAGTAGAACCATGTTAATCCCTTCGTTTTCGGTGAACTATCAACGAGTAGAACCATGTTAATCTCTTGGTTATCGGTAAAATTTCAACGAGTAGATCCACGCTAACCTCTTCGTTATCGGTAAACTATCAACGAGTAGAACCATGTTGACGCCATCGTTATCGTTAAACTATCATAGAGTAGAACCATGTTAATCCCTTCGTTATCTGTAAACGATCAACGAGTAGAACAATGTTAATGCCTTCGTTATGGGTAATGTATCAACGATTAGAACCATGCTAATCCCTTCGTTATCGGTAAACTATCAACGAGTAGAACCATGTTAACCTATTCGTTATCCGTAATATATCAACGAGTAGAACCACGCTAACCTTTTCGTTATCGGTAAACTATCAACGAGTAGAACCATGTTAATCCCTTCGTTATCGGTAAACTATGAACGAGTAGAACCATGTTAATCCCTTCGTTATTGGTAATCTATCAACGAGTAGAACCATCTTAATCCATTCGTTATCGGAAAAATATCAACGAGTAGACCCATGTTAATCCCTTCGTTATCGGTAAACTATCAACGAGTAGAGCCATGTTAACCCCTTCGTTATCGGTAAACTATCAACGAGTAGAGCCATGTTAACCCCTTCGTTATCGGTAAACTGTCAACGAGTAGAACCATGTTAATCACTTCATTTTCGGTAAACTATCAACGACTAGAACCATGTTAATCCCTTCCCTATCGGTAAAATATCAACGAGTAGAACCATGTTAATCCCTTCATTATCGGTAAACTATCAACGAGTAGAGCCATGTTAACCCCTTCGTTATCGGTAAACTATCATCGATAAACTATCAACGAGTAGAGCCATGTTAACCCCTGCGTTATCGATAAACTATCAACGAGTAGAACCATGTTAACTCCTCCGTTATCGGTAAATTATCAAGGAGTAGATCCATGTTAACCACTTCGTTATCGGTAAACTATCAACGAGTAGAACCATGTTAATCCCTTCGTTATCGGTAATATATCAACGAGTAGAGCCATGTTAGTCCATTCGTTATCGATAAACATTCAACGAGTAGAACCATGTTAACCCCTTCGTTATAGTTAAACTATCAACGAGTAGAGCCATGTTAACCCCTTCGTTACCGGTAAACTATCAACGAGTAGAAGCATGTTAATCCATTCGTTATCGATAACCTTTCAACGAGTAGAACCATGTTAACCCCATCGTTATAGGTAAACTATCAACGAGTAGACCCATGTTAACCCCTGCGTTATCAGTAATCTATCATCGAGTAGAACCATGCTAATCCCGTCGTTATCGGTAAACCTTCAACAAGTAGAACCATGTTAATCTCTTCGTTATCGGTAAAAAATACAGGAGTAGAGCCATGTTAACCCCCTCGTTATCAGTAAACTATCAACGAGTAGAACCATGTTAATCCCTTCGTTATCGGTAAACTATTAACGAGTAGAACCATGTTAATCCCTTCGCTATCGGTAAGCCATCAACGAGTAGAACCATTTTAATCTCTTCGTTATCGGTAAACTATCAACAAGTAGATCCATTTTAATCCCTTCGTTATCGGTAAACTATCAACGAGTAGAGCCATGTTAACCCCTTCGTTATCGGTAAACTATCATCGAGTAGAACCATGTTAATCCCTTCGTTATCGGTAAACTATCAACGAGTAGAACCATGTCAATCCCTCCGTTATCGGAAACTATCAACGAGTAGAGCCATGTTAACCTCTTCGTTATCGGTAAGCTATCAACGAGTAGAGCCATGTTAATCCCTTCGTTATCGGTAAACTTTCAACGAGTAGAACCATGTTAATCCCTTCGTTATCGATAAACTATCAACGAGTAGAGCCATGTTAACCTCTTCGTTATCGGTAAACTATAAACGAGCAGAACCATGTCAATCACCTCGTTATCGGTAAAATATCAACGAGTAGAACCATGTTAATCCCTTCGTGATCGGTAAACTATCAACGAGTAGAGCCATGTTAACATCTTCGTTATCGGTAAGCTATCGACGAGTAGAACCGTGTTAATCCCACCGTTATCGGTAAACCATCAACGAGTAGAACCATGTTATCCTTCTTCGTTATCGGTAAACTATCAACGAGTAGAGCCATGTTAATCCCTTCGTTATCGGTAAGCTATCAACGAGTAGATCCATGTTAACCCCTTCGTTATCGGTAAACTATCAACGAGTAGAACCATGTTAATCCGTTCGTTATCGGTGAACTACCAAGGAGTAGAGCCGTGTTAATCCCTTCGTTATCGGTAAGCTACCAACGAGTAGAACCATGTTAACCGCTTCGTTATCGGTAAATTATCAACGAGTAGAACCATGTTAACCCCTTCATTATCAGTAAACTATCAACGAGTAGAACCATGTTATCCTTCTTCGTTATCGGTAAACCATCAACGAGTAGAACCATGTTAACCCCTTCATTATCAGTAAACTATCAACCAGTAGAACCATGTTAATCTCTTCGTTATCGGTAAACTATCAACGAGTAGAACCATGTTATCCATCTTCGTTATTGGTAAACTATCAACGAGTAGAACCATGTTATCCTTTTTCGTTATCGGTAAACTATCAACGAGTAGAGCCATGTTAGCCATCCTCGTTCTATATGCTAACATATTTGTTAGATCAATACACCTGTACCGTAACCATTGTAACGCTGTCATGGATTCATTTTTTTGTTTTCTCCACAAGCCATTGAAAATTACGCATTTTCTTTTGAAAAATTGATTTGATCAATCAAATGCTTAACACTATAAGATATTTCACGTGATGTACCATTGTTTCTGAAATACTCAATTCTTGGTTGAATCTGCGTAATACAAAGAAACAAATCCGATTTCATTTAGAAACCTGCAAAGCACCAAACGGGAATACCAGTTTTCATCCAACCGAATGTATAATGCTTTTTAAGATATTACCACTCTCAGTTTGATTATGTTTTATGACTGGGACGTACTTGAAATCCACATACTCTGTTATACCGGCCGGTACAAAGCTCGAAATACCACGTGCGGTAGCCTGGTAAGTATGTGATGTGGTACTGGATAGTGTGTGTTCTGGCTAAACCAGTGTAGTTGAGGTTCTGGTTGAGATATCTCGTTAAGTATGTCTGACAGCGCTTCGTTACGTCTTACATGAAGGAACAAATGGGGTACCCGGTACCAGGCTGCGTAGTGTAGCATTAAAACATCTCGTAGATTTGTGGTAAATTACGTATTTTGGAGTTAGCTTGTCTTTTGATTTACAGCAGTTCACCTCTAGATAGATAGATAGATACATTTAGAGAGATAATCTTTATAGTCAGATAAAGATTTACAATAAACATAATCCATAGGCTGGTCAGTCTGGCATTTCAAAACTAGATATATAGACATATCAATAGATATATAAAACAGAAATAAATATATGTACAAACTGTGAGATGGGCAGATTTTAGGTTTTATTGGCGGTCGGGCACATTGAGCGCCGACAATAGGGCACATTGAGCGCCGACAATTTGACGATCCAACCCAAGCGTTCAATAGCCGCTTGAACTGGTCAAATCATGTACAATTTCTAGTTTACAAGGGGAGGGAATTACAACCTTTAAAGGATCAAAATTCAACAAATATATTATTATCACGAACTAAAGGGAAAAGCGAGTGTTACAGTTACAACTATATGTGTACCGGTTCGGTCCAAGTTTATTGCTGGAGACTCATGTACATGTAGTTTGTCCCCAGCTCACCGGTCCCAGCTCTGCATTACAAGCGTCTAGTCCGTCATTCATAATTCAGCCGTCGTCCATTAGAGAATATCTGCGTCCATAATCCGAAGACCTATTCCATTTTCCATATAACAGTATTAGCACCAAATTCAAAAAGACAATCATAGTATACATAAACATAGGCTTGTTTCCTGGAAGAGAGAAGCGGTCAACAGTTTTCAATGATGCCGGCAAGACATCATGATGTTTCAAAAATATCAAATCCGTATCGCTGATCAGTATTCTTAATCCATAATATTCGTTGTAGCTTTGATTGTGACTGTTCATATGAGCACCATGAGGATATTGAAGTACATGTGTTCATACGGCCCCTAGCCCCGGGTTAAGCGGAATTAGACACAAGTTACGAAACGTAGCGCCATAGATCTTGCACGCATATCTCATATAATAATGCCAAGAAACAAGCGATTTACCTTTCTTTGAAGTGACCAGCATCTGCTAGTTCCTGCGAAGTGAATTGTCCGCGAAACTTTGACATAAGTGAAAATAACCCCAGCTCAGAGCCTAAAGCCACTCCAAGGGCAGTACAACCAGAAGTGAAGATTTGACCAAGTCTCGCCTCAAAGTCCGTAGTCTCCTTTGTTTTAGCCATCTTTTATCTGAGGAGAAAATGTGAAGCGTTGAAATGTTGATGGAGAATTTCTGTGGATAACGTCATAAATATTCCTGTATACCAGAGGTCCAAATTTGTCGTATTACACTGTGAACCAGGGCAACGTGTCAACGGACATTTTGTGCATTTATCGTCATCTTGCTCACGTTCGCTCTGATATGCCTTGTCTCCGCTGTCTGCACTAGCATGACTTTGAACAGGTTGGGTTAAGCTGTCTATCGTTACTTTTCTCAGGCTTATCGGACAGCGAGCAAAGAACGCGTCGATCATCACGGAACATCCCGCAGCCATTTGTTCGAATATAATCCACCTATAATCCCCTGAACATTCTCTTCCTCACGGTTAGCATTGTCAGCTTAAGAGGGCTAACGCATAAATTCTCTCTCTCGCACAAGGGTCCACTGACCTTTACATATGAATTACTGTAAGCTCCCTCATTATTTTCATCAGGATCGTGTGCTATACTGACGATCATCGACGCGATATTAGCGCCCCTGCAATTCGATTTTACAGCAATTTGAAATTACTTAATTCGACTTTATTAGGTAGATTTAGAAAATAAGGTAAGGGAATACTGGGAGTAAAGCCAAATAGACAGCTCAGTCGGGTGGTGAAAAATAGCGAGAAAAGAAAAAAGTCCCTTTCTTGTTGAGTTAGTGAAACCATCAGTTAATATATTTTTTCTGCCCGAAAGTGCTTCGTTTAGAGAAACGTCCCAAGTCATATGCCGTGAAAAGCTTGCGACCAAAGGTCACGGTAAAATTAGTGAGGTGGCTTAGGGCCATATTTTGGGGCGATCGTGACACGCTGGACCAAAGCACCAAATTTGGCACACTCATCACTTGAGGCATATAGAACAATATCAGAAGGGGTGCCCTTTGCTCTGGGCTGTGTGATGCCCTCTGGCCCCCAAAAGGGCATCTTAGAGGCAATATTGTTATTTAAAGAATAGTTAGCCTAGAAACAGCTTCGTTATTTTCATTATCCTTCAGGCTGGGAAGCTGAAACTTGCCACACTGTATCACTGATTCATGCGCTACCGGAAAATGTCACTAAATCCAAGATGGCGGCCATGACGACATCACAGTGACATCATATTCCCAAAATAAGTCATTTTGCGGACGATTTTTCGGACCGATTTTTCCCATTTTTTATTTGTGGAATTTTCTTTCACTGAAACTGACTGGTAAATTAGTAAATAATCATCTCATTTGAGATATAATACTTTTGAGCACTTTTACGAAGAACAACACATTAATTTTGAAGGAATACGATGAAAACAGAACTTTCTGGTACACCCTAATGTTATCCATTATGAATATACTCATGAAGCTGTGCTCCGAGTTTTATGCAACAGGCTCAAAAATAACATCAGTATTAAAAGCTATAACTGCTCTAAGTTACAGCCCTCGACGTTTCTTCATTTTGGAGTATCAGAGAAAAGTGTTTTGAGAAGGGAGAGCCGGGTGGCTGAAACCACCTATACCAATTAGGTTTACATAATCGCATGTGTAAAGGAAACAATCGCCCCTTATCCTTGTGAAAATTGAAAATTCAGCTTTTCATCTCGTAAAATGGGGGAAAAGACGGAAATGTCCAAGCCTGTACAGTTTTTTAGGGTATTCTAGCATTTATCAGACCCACCCCATGTTGAGGCGTTTGCTTCATCAGACGTCCTCGATGCTCATCCATTAAAATCCGATTAGTTATTTGTTATTTGAGTTGATCTGTCATCACAGCTCACGAGCTAGCGTATCTAATTCCGCTTAAGGCGTTGCTAGGGGCCGTGGGGATATTAACAGCTGCAATAAAAGCACGGCTGAGATACTAAGGCTACGACCGAGAATCCACCGTATTCTCAGGTCTGCAGGTGAGGTGCCAAGGGAAGCTTTCCTGTTATATGGTTGCTTTTTAGTCGCCAGACGTCAATTTTCTCCACTTCTTGCATATCGCTCCAATTTCAATCATTCTACTTTTAAGTTCGAGAGAAGAATAGCTGAATTAACAAGTGTTACATGGGCCGGGGACTTGTGTTTAGTTCAATAGGTCTCTGTTTGTATATTTTTGGCCACCGAAAAAAGCCAAAATTATTGGACGAAATGGTACGAACCTTCACCTGAAGAGTGTTGGAGTCAGTGAGGGTGAAACTGAAAAGAACAATCCCAAAAGGGGCATCTACCGCTTGTCGGTGGCCGGGATTTTTTATTGGAAGGCCATCAAATTACGTCAGGATAGCTAACAGAGCTGTATGGCCAGTAAATTAAAGGGAGTCTAAAACCATGAAGGAATCAAAAGAACATTTAACGCCCGATGGAGACCGAGAACATGCAACATTCAAGTAAGGGTGAGTGAGTGAATATATCGTGCTATATCGTGTCGAACCAACTACAAGCACCACCCAGCCAAGTTGAGTTCCTGTTACTTCAAAGAAGAAATCTTTGAAGCAGCATGGAATCAGACACCCTTCATCCACCCTATAAAACACTGAGGACAGCACACAAGTCACAGACAGGACGCTTACATGGTGCAATAAAGACAAGTGATATTACATTGCTAGACATCACATTATCAAGATCCTGTTGCTTCTCAGCAAAATGCTTGGAAGTAACAGGAACCTGTACCCACCCAATCACCCGCGCAACATACAAGTAACATGTTGTAGCACTTGTCTATATATTATCATTGAATGGACACAGCTTTCGTCGAATGTTCATGGAACTTTGTCAAGATAGCTGTGGGAATACCAAGTGTGAAAATAGAGGTCCGCAATATTGAGGGTTTTTTGGTCAAAAACCTGTCAAACATTTTCAGGATAACTATATGGATCTCAGAGAGTGAATAGACACAGAAAAAGGATCGGAAAGTGCATTTAACGCCCATTGAGGGACAGGAACATGAGATTAACATTAACATAACACGTTGACTTCTATCCGTCGCTATTGACATGACCGAGAGTGCTTAGGACGATTTCAGGTTTAGAGGCAGATTGGGGGAAGGGTCTGAAACTACACCTTATTCCCACTGGGTGACAATACCATTATATTTACACATTTACATGTGCATGTTTCAGGACACGTGCACTACTCTAATTATATGCCGGTTCTGCGGCAAGTTTCAGCTTCCTAGCCTCAAGGATAACGAAAATCATGAGGCTATTGGGAAGCCAACTATTTTTTCAATGATAATATTTTCCCTTAGATGCCCTTTTGGGGGCCAGAGGTATTGATATTGTTCTGTATGCTTCAAGTGATGGATATGCCAAGTTTGGTGCTTTGGTCCAGCGTGTCACGATCTTTTTGCTAAGCCACCTCACTAAATAGCACCCGTGGACGTCCAAAGTCGAGTGTTTTTAATAAATTTATAAAAAATTCTTATAAATTTAGGCATGAGATGTATTTTTCCAATATCGGTGCGCGCTTATAAGTGCGAAACAAATGGGAAATATATACCCATAAATCTGTACACAATATGTTCAGATTTATTTCCGGGAAAACGATTAGAAACCATCTCCGGTGGTCTGGGACCTCTGAGCATCCTGGGCCTAGGCGGCCTCTGGACCCTAGGCGGCCCCTGGACCTTCGTCTATTGGGCTGTGAGGATTTCTTTATTTCAGCATTGTGTAAATGGATCGTATCTTTACGCGTAGTAGTTTCTATTATGTTCCATGACGTGAAAGTCTCGTTTCAGATAAGTTGAATATATAACTAGAAAGTAAGGTGTGAGACACACAGAGAATAGTGGGAACATGGCATTTGAGTTTTATGGTCGAGATGGACTATCCTTGCTTCTGATGGGCCGCTATACTGTACCGTGTGGCATAGACTAATGAGAAAAAATATGTATATTGGGTCGTAGACGCAAAACAATTGCAAGTAGGGGTAACGGGTGTTTTGGGGTCTACGTGAGCCATCCTTAATCCGAATGGGCCGTGTGGGTTGTCATATTTTAGCTTTCGTGGGGTAGTGTTTATTAGAAGTAACGTCATTCTGCGCATGCGCAATTGAGAATTACGTATGTTCTGCAGTGCACAGGTGGGGTTTGGGGCAAAGGTGGACCATCCGTCCTCAAATTTGGCCGTGTGGCGTGTCATGTTGAACTTATAGTGAAATCACGTTGATCTGCGCATCGGCAGACGCAATATATTAGAAAAAGTGTTTGGATGGGAGATTTGCGAATACTTCTGGGCAGTTTTGTTTGTGGAACAAATCTATCAACTTCTCCTTTTTGGTCCCAAATAGTTTTCCGTACATTATTTCAATTATCAATCCACTATTTTCTTCACACTGTTCGTTCAATAATGGGCTTTCCAGAAATAATCCTCCAGAAATAATCCGGACACCTGGATGAGGAAGAGGTCAAAACTGGGGAAATAGTCCCTGCCAAGTTTTGAGTTTGGAGAATTTAAATATTGAACAATAATCTTTGGATTCTATCAACCGTAGATTTGCACTTGTAAAATAACCAATGGGTGATATTTGAACCACCAGTAATAATTCGACTGATTTTTTTTAATTCTATTTTAGTGATTTGTTCTCATGCCGAAAATAACAATATGTAAAATTCCACTGAAAAGTCAAGTTTGTACTGCCTGTAGGGGCAGAGATCATACACCAGCTATTCCTACGAAGTAGGCTACAGATCGCAAATTGTCCGGTAATGAGTGAGTCAGTCAGTCCATCCGAATCCTTTCGTCGGCAAAATAAAGAGAACCTTTGACATTAGAACCTTGATTTTTAGCATGAACGTGCATTAGGGCATTGTTACCAGCAAGTTCTGGGCTGACCGAATTCTGATGAAAATTTGATTTATAATTATTTTTTATTATTATTTATTGATGGCTCAGCGAGTGCACTGTCATGCCCAATGGGAATCCTTAGCTGTATGTTTCACTGTTTTTTTTACACAGTACAAAACCTGGTGGGATATGCCATCAGTAATTGTTTTGAGAGCTAGAGGTCACAGCAGTGTAGCAGGGTCATCCCCAATAGGCCTATAAACAGATCAGAACTAACAGTCTGATAGGCTTGGGATTCGAGAGTGCAGTTAATATTGTTCTTAGAGGTCAAAGCCGGTGAGACAAAAATAAACAGATCTGTCTGGAAGTTAAAAAAGACACACACTTTTGCTATATACACACATGTTTTGATTACTAGTAAATGCTACATTATGGGAAACGAAATTAGACAGATATGTTTTACAGAATTAAGAGGCTGTATTTAAGATGCTAAGTACAAGCTTTAAATTTTACATTCATCAGATTGCCGATACCCAAAATGTGTTGTCTCATATATCTAGATAACAACGTGATGTAGAGATGTTATTTATTCGTCTTTGTATCGGTCATGCTCAGGAGAATGACATAGAATCATTATTATCTTGTACGGAGAAGGTGTTGGTCTTGCGTTGAATTATCGTAAACTACATGGATAAATGCTACCTTTCTACTATAGGACTATATATAAAAATTTGTTGTATTGTTGGGAAAATAATGCGATTCAAAAGGTTGTTTTGTTCCTGGACAAAGGCACTGAAAACCATTAAAGAGATGTAAATGTATTTTCACACGTAAAGCCTGAAATCTACTGAACTTGTTATTATTCAATCTGTTTCCTTTAGTTAAAACTAGAGCCTATGGGCTTTAATGAGATCCGTTAGCTGGGTTGTTGGGGGATAAGTTTGTAATGAAATAAACTCACAATTATATACTTAATTTCAAGTTAGGCACAGGTGGCACCAGGCACGAATGTATGTGGCTAAAGCGCAATCACAAGTTACATCCTGTGACAAGGTATATGAAGGGCCGTTCGCGCCATAAACGCATCCTTTAAACGTTTTAACTTCTTAAACGTTTAAAAATTGTAAAGCTTCAAAAAGTTTAAACGTTTAAACTTGAACCAACCAATCAGATGTTATGAACTGACATTTTCCTGCTAAAAAACAAACGTTTGCAGTTGTAAATTCGCGACTTTCCTGTCAAAAGAAAAATTCGGTCTTTTAAAGGTTTCCGGTTAAAAGGATAACGTTTCCGGTTGTGATCGTCCAATCAGATTTTTGATTTGGGCCGCGTGTATTCCAACATCTACACCAACACGTCCACTGGCAAACGTTTCCGATATGTAGTGTATTTTAACCAATGAAACCCGTTCTTACGTATAAGGTTTTGGAGAATATCTTTGGCACCTGGATAATTTGCGCAGGACATGATGCACGGTGGGCATGAGGAATACAATATGCGCGAATATTTATAAGGTTTGATTGGTTCATATAGACTACATCGCGGAAACGTTTTGCCAATCGACACGTGTTGATGTTGAAGTTTGAACATACGCGGCAGCAATAAAACAATCTGACTGGACGATCACAACCAGTATCGATTCCCCTTAAACCGGAAACGTTTAAAAGTCTCGAATATTACTACTGGAAACGTTTGCCTTTTGACAGGAAACGTCTCAAGTAGTGGACGTTACAACAGCAAACGTTTGCTTTTGGACAGGAAAGGTCTTCCAAATGTCAATTCATGCCATCTGATTGGTTGGTGCAAGTTAAACGTAACAGTAAACATGGAAAAACCCGATGTAAGAAGAGGACGCGGATGTAAAACGATGACGTCACTTCCGGGCTCTGTGCTCCTCACGCTTTGAGCTCCAAGAGCTTCGATCCAAGAGCTCTGCCACACGGGAGCTTCCACCACCACCAGGCGTTGAGGCGCCACCTGTCTTGTGACAACATTCGGTTCAGGTCACGTGTCAGTAAACATGGAAAAACCCGTCTGTAAGATGCCGACCCGGATGTAAAACCACAGTACCCGGATGGAATACGGAGGAACGACGGGCAAAACCAACTGACCAACTGCGCATGCGTAGATTGACGCGACTTCCAATGAAAACAAGTCAGGCTCACCCACGAGGGCTTCACACTGATACCCCACACGGTCCATTTGGCCAGAGATGATCCCTCAATCACTGAACAAGCCTCCACGAATCCACAAAGTGCCTGCTTTCTATACTACGACCAGACTGCGATTGCGCCAAACGATGAAAACGAAAGATACATTAGCCCAGTCGGGTCCCATTCACTCGCTCGCTCCCTTCCTCCCTCCCTCCCTCCCTCACTCCCTCACTCACTCTCTCACTCTCACTCTCACTCACACACTCACACACTCACACACACACACTCACTCACTCACTCACTCACTCACTCAGTCACTCACACACACACACTCACACACACACTCACACACTCACACACTCAGTCACTCAGTCACTCACACAGTCACTCACTCACTCACTCACTCACACACAGTCACTCACTCACTCACTCACTCACTCACACACACACAGTCAGTCACTCACTCACTCACTCACACACACACAGTCACTCACTCTCTCACTCACTCACACACAGTCACTCACTCACTCACCGTCGTTAGTGTGTCCATGCGTTAAGACGGGCGTAGGGAACGCCTCACTCACTCACTCACTCACTCACTCACTCACTCACTCACTCACACTCACTCACTCACTCACTCACTCACACACACGCGCGCATACCCTCATTGCGCATTGCGCCACAAGGTCAATAGGACTCGAAATGCGCTTTTATACTACTAATCCTTCCTCACTGCCCAAAATGCCCACTTTCGCTACTACTCGAACTGATGACGTCACCGATGACGTCACAGATGATGTGGACAGCTCTTAAATCGTTGTCTACACCCCGAGAGATACAAAATGACACCTCCCGCGACGCATTCGGACCAAGGATGGTCCCTCTCTACTCCAAATATTTTCCTTCGCTACCCCAAAATGTCCACTTTCGCTAATACTCCTACTGATGACGTCACCGATGACGTGGACATCCCTCAAATCGGGATGTACACCCCGAGAGCTACAAAATGACCCATCCCAGGACGCAAGGATGGTCCATCTCTACCCCAAATACCTTCCTTCACTCCCCAAAATGCCCACTTTCGCTACTACTCCTAATGATGACCTCACAGATGACGTGAACATCCCTGAAATCGGGATGTACGCCTCGCGAGCTACAAAATGACACCTCGCAGGACGCATTTGGACCAAGGACGGTCCATCTCGACACCAAATACCTTCCTGCACTGCCCCAAAATGGCCAATTTACTTACTACATCCAACTACGCATGCGCAGATTGACGCGACTTTCATTTAGAAACACGCCATTCTGACTCTAGCCCACACAAGCTTCAATTTGACACCTTTCGGACCCATAACGGTCCATCTCTACCCCAAACACACACCCACATACCCCCAAAATGCCTGCTTTCTATACTACGGCCAGACTGCGCATGCGCAGAATATTGAAAATCGATGAACCATTCCAGTCGGATGCTCCTCCACGAGTGCTTCAAAATAAGACCTCACATGACACCATAGGATCATTAGGGGCTCACCTAGACCGCAAAACGTCCACCCTGTATGGGACTATTTGGGCCTACCCAGGCCTCGGTGAACTTTTCTCCAAAAATTATACCATTGCGCTTCGAAACCCCTCCCATCGTGTTCTAAATGACGAGACGTGAAAAACAAATCCAAACAACCCATATCACAATGAATGTGTGTGAATTTTCCAGACTGACCTATACCCCCCATATAGCCAGTATGGGACTACATGGGGCTATATACAGGCCTATCCGGTAGTTTTCGAAAAATTTCACCGTTTCGCTTCGACACCCGTCCCATCGTGTTCTAAATGACGAGACGTGAAAAACAAATCCAAGCAACCCATATCACAATGAACGTGTGTGAATTTCCCAGGTTGGCTATATGGGGATATAGCAAGTATGGGACATTATGGCCTAGCCAGGCCTCGGTGTACTTTTCCAAAAATTTCACCGCTGCGCTCCGGGACCCTTCCCATCGTGTTCTAAATGACGAGACGTGAAAAACAAGACCAAACACCCCATAGTAAAACCCACAAAATAATTGACCATCCCACCTATATAGCCAGTATGGGATTATATGAGCCTGTATACAGACCTACCCGGTACTTTTAAAAAATTTGACCGTTTAGCTTCGGGACCCTTCCCATTGTGATTTTCTTGGCGAGAAAAACGAGACCCCACAAGCCATAGTAAAGCCCACGAAAAAATTTGACCACCCCTCCCCTCATATAGCCAGTATGAGACTACATGGGGCTAACCGGTACTTTTCCAAAACTTTCACCGCTTCGCTCCGAAACCCTTCCTATTGTGATTTCTTGGTGAGACGAGAAAAACGAGACCCCACAAGCCATAGTAAAGAACACAAAAAAATTGACCACCCCTCCCTCCATAGCCAGTATGGGGCTATACCCATACAGGCATTTTCCCGTATATTGTAGAGATAAAGTCCGTATTCCGTTTTTTATTATCTTTTTTTTTCTGTAAAAACACCCGATTGGCTGGATAGGCACGACCCGATAAGCCCGGGGGACCGATATTAGCCCTTTGGAATAGAGTGGATAGGAGTATATTCTAGGGTAAAGCCCGTATTTCGTTTTTACCCCTCGGGCAAATTTTGTCCGAAGGGTATTGTCGTCGTCAGCGTCGTCTTTCCGTCTGTCTGTCCGTCTGTCTGTCCATCTTTCTTGTGAACACGATATCTCAAGAAGAATTACAGCCAGGCATTGTAAATTTATACCATGTATGCATCTGGTTTATATCTGGAGACATTGTACATGCACCCTCTAGAGAGCAGCACCATCGATGCCAAAGGGGAATCCCCTTTTTGTTCGTTTATTTTTTGCGGAGATATACTGGACAATAAACACTCGACCCTCGGGTCGCACGGATGCTAGACTCGGCCTAATAACATCGTCCAACACCTATAGATTATGTTTATTACTATAAGTCTTCCTTCCCATCGCTTCATGTATTTTTTTCGACCCTCCCCGCTCCAAAGTCACAACCGATCGAGCCAAGGAGCTCTCTCGTGTTGGAGGTAGTTTTTGGTCTCGTGCGAAACAACGCCACCTGTCGCCACCAAGAGTTATCTCCCTGGAAAAGGGGGTTTATCCGTCCTTTCTATACTACTGTCCGCCCTAACTGCGTCTCAAATGCGCACTAACTGTGCCCTCCGAGCACATCATTCGTCATATTATTTTAAGAGTGCGCCTTAATTGCACCCCAAATGCGCCTTATTAACTGCACAATAGCATGTTATCTGATTAGTCAAAATTGAAACATGACCTTGGCTAATATTAACAAAAAACTTAATTAGATGAGGTAGATGCCAATAATGCATCTTTCACCTTATTTGCCTCTTCGATTTATACATACTGTTTTGTTCCCAAACTGTGCCCTAACGGCTTGGGAACTGCGCTCTAATTTCGTCTTGAGTCATTCTATCATAACCGTAAATTTTGTGTCTCGTGGATCTGTGAGAAATAGCCCGGGAGCTGTTGCGAGATAAGGGGGTTAAATTTCGGTCCCGTTTACACCTCGAGCTGACCAATTTTTGACCTTACAGTGTTGAAGGGTATGGTATGGGGATGTGCTCAAGGATGGCAGTAGAATAATTCGCGTGGGCATAAGACCGCTACAGGAATATACCGTGTGGCACAGCGCTGTGCAGAGTGCTCATAAAATTATAGGAGGTAGGGTAAGCAGAAGACGCCTGTACTTGATCGTAGATTTCAAGATTTATCATGTTATATACCAAATGAAAGCCAATATAACAGACAAACTGATAGATGATAAGGTATTAGGAAATACGGAATGCTGACGTACGTAACATAATATCCGTCTTATCGGTTTCACCATCCGGTAATGTGGTGGCGCATAGCTCACCCAATAACCGTAAATTGGTAAAGAGATACTCGTTGATTTCTTTTTAGATTAAAAAATAAAATTAAGCAGTTGTTAATTGCTGAACTTTTTAATCATGGAACTCACTCAAAATCAAAGTCTGATAACCGTAACTCTTTTCACAGTTCAGACTCTCTCAGTCTGAGGTGGGTGGGGCCTAATCACGACTAACTTGCAAATGTCTTATTACATGGGTAACTTGCAAATATTTTGTTGTACGGCTAAATTATGTTTCTTTAATTTATATTGATTTAATATATATTTTCCTTGCAGTATGATTCTGAAGTAAAAAGGCAGAATTGAGTAGAATATAGAAACGGGCTATACGCCAGGCGGACACACTTAAAAGCCCGGTTGTAAAAATTGTGTCTAAAAGACCTAGGCTACTGTGAAAAATGTAGGCCCTATCGTTGCAAGCTGGAACTGAGACATCTGTGCAAAAGCTAGTGGATACTACAAAACTGCGCAAAGACGATGTATATTCACGTCAAGAAACGGAACATGGTCTTTTTGACAAATCCGTTACATGGCACAAGAATTGTTACGCAAGCTTCACATCTGCAATATGTAACTGCAAAAAGGAATGTCGAGGTCGATGCTATTGCAGATCAGTTAATTTATCACGCACGCCAGCGTACGGCTGCGACATTGCATAAATCACCACACAAAGCTAGGTTCTTAGCTGGTTCTAGAAGCTGCACCACCATGCTTCTTTCAACCCTATTGACGAGGTCCCTTCAGGTGGTAAAAGCATTTTGGGAAAGGTATTGCGCCACTATTTCTAAACACTCGGGCGTTGAATGTATGTGGATATTGAAAAACCCAAAATGTCTTACGGAAGAACTTGATGCTAAAGGTCACATACCGTACAAACATGTATCCACACGGGATTTCTCGACTCTCTATACTACAATCCCTGATCAGGACCTTATTGCCCGTCTAAGTTCATTAATAGTACCTGTGTTCAAGAAAACTGATCGTAGATATATTAATGTCCGAAGCCATAAAGCATTTTTAGCTCTACTACATATAAGAGATATCATTCATGGGATGTTTCTTTGTTTATAGACTTGCTTGAATTTCTCAATAAAAATATCTATATGAAATTTGGCAACACAATATATCAGCAGCATGTAGGTACTAATTGTGCATCCCTGTTGGCTGACCTGTATCTGTTCTCTTATGAATATGACTATATGCAGGCGCTTTCAAAAACCGATCCATTCAAAGGCCGTTCCTTCTCATTCACCAAATGCTATATAGACGATTTCCTCGCTGTGGATAATCGCTATATAAATGACGCAGTGAAGGATATATATCCTCCTTCACTGGATTTGAAAGAAACTACAGATAGCCCTACAGGCACATCATATTTAGATCTATATCTCTATAAAAATGAAGTGGGTATGCTCTTTTGTCATAAAGTTGACTTTTGTCATTTTGTCTTTATGACGAAAGAGATGATTACAAGTTTTGACATCGTAAACTAGCCCTTTCCGGACAGTAATATTCCAGTGGGACCTGCATATGGCGTATACATATCTCGCCTAGTAGATCCTGTGTTAAATTTGGCGATTTTAACCAGCGTCACAAAACAAAACATTGCGCATCTGCTCAAAGTTTCTCAAATGTGGCGATACACATCGCATGCTGATAGCAAAATACGAGAGTAGCGTGCAAAATCTATGGCGTTACGTTTCGTAACTTGTGTCTAATTCCGCTTAACCCGGGGCTAGGGGCCGTATGAACTCATGTGCTTCAAGATTCTCATGGTGCTCATATAAACAGTCAGAATCAAAACGTGACTGAGATACCTTATTCTCTAGATGACTTTATAACGATTATTATGGATTAAGTATACTGATCAGCGATACGGATTTTATGTTTTTGGAAAATCATGATGTCTTGTCAGCATCACTGAAAAATGTTGACCGCTTCTCTCTTCCAGTAAACTAGCCTATGTTTATGTATACTTTGATTGTCTGTTTTAATTTGGTGCTAGATTATGGACGCGGATATTCTTTAATGGACGACGGCTGAATTATTAATGACGGACTAGACGCTTGTAACTGAACACTGTAATAAATTGCTGCTGCAAAGCATGCCAGCAACGAGAGTGAGGACGATATTGACTACAATAATGCAGAGTAATCTAATTACAATTCTGTATCGTCATACGTGATCACTTGCAGTTATCACTTGAAGCAAGTGATAAAATATGAAACCTATGCCTATTAACTCGAAATTAATGTCATTGTCTGGGCAACGTTTGTTTGGGTGTGTTAAATCTGAAGCGTGCAATGCACACATTCGCGTTGTAAAACGCCATAGCAAATATGGAAGTATATGGTATATATCCTTGAATTGTTCGATCTTTCTCGTTCAGGAACATAAACTACAAAAGGAAATATAGATCATTCATGCTGAGTTATGATCTATCGAGTGGGAACTATAACAAAATAGCTTTAGACAAGATGTCTTAACGCTAATGTGTGTTGATTGTGACAGAAGGTTGAAAACGAGATCTGGTGAATGACGTAAAAAAGATGTATGCAGAGTCCGATAGAATGTGAATATTATGTCGTGCAAAGCAGCGATACTATGGTATTAGGTGCTACTGTGCGTCGCATGTAAGGAAATGTTGAAAACGAGGTCTGGTGATGTTCAAATAATCGATGTACAGTCGGCTAGAATGTGAATATTGTGTTGTACAAAGAAGCGAGAATGTGGTATTAGGTGACGTCATAGGCGACGTCATGGGTTTCAAATGCGTGTTGAACGATTGACTTTTAGTGAAAGATCTGGCATCTAGCCAGTAGTTGATTTATATCACATTCTCGTTATCATTCTCTTTCTCTAATGCTCAAATTGGCAGTTTTCATTCTATAATCGTCTGATAAACGTGATGTTTTTTGGCTTTATGGAAACGTCATTGGCCCAGATACAGAAATGAACATATGTACTAATAGCTTAAAGATGCAGCTTCCAGGTGATATGAATATTGTCCATATTATCTTCGACTCCGTAACAAATAAACAAGAAACTGTTGCCCTACTCTCAAGTCCATATTTAGCTTTTCCTTATTCAGGATACGTAATTTAAGAATGTTATTATTACCTTATGTCCACGCGCATCGCTCTACTGCCACCCCTGGATTAACCCTTATACCCTACAATTTGATGCCACAATGTCAAAATTTGGTCAGCTCAAAGTGTAAACGGGACCAAAATTTCGCTGCATGGGCTCCCGGGCTAAAATGTTTTTACCACAATTTTAATTGAAATGGAATGGTATAGTGTCTTAAAGGTGAAATGCAAAGGTTTTTAGATTCTCCTCTTTACATTTAATATAGGCTGAATAATGATAGAAATACCAGTCTATCTAATTCACTTACTTAAATTTAAATTATTTTGTCTGCTAGAATCTTTTCAGAAGTTGGTACTCCTAGCACAGCTGAATTCAGATTTGCAAAACGTCATCGCTTATCTTTCCTTGATTGTGACGTCACGTCAGACCAGCCGCCCGGAGACTGAACGTTACAAGTATTGATGATCGGCCAGGTGGTCTGATGTGACGTCACAAAACAGCGTCGAACAAGGGCAGATAAGCGACGCGGATTTCATTGCTCAAATTGGCCGAGCTTGAGATGCCAACTTGGAAGCACTTTCCAAAAGCTACCAGGAGACGAAATACTTCAAATAAAACCAAACGAAATAAATAGGCTGATATTTCCATCATTAACTAGCTCACGAAGAATGTATAAATGAAAATTTGAAAACCTTTGCATTTCACCTTTAACATATAAACTCCCGATATCACTAGTTTTACCATCAAACTATAAGGTTTATTGGCAATATGTACTTATTTTATAGCTCCTAAATCAGGTCTTTTGGAATGTCCCCGGGGCCAAACATGGCAGATTTGGTTAAATTTGGGTTGTGTTTATTTGCATTATTGCAAGAAAACACGTCAATTTTACCCTTGTACCAGACTATATATTACAACGCCATTTACATTTTTCGATACTGGGAGGATAGAACAGGAAAACTATTCATTCTTCCTCTTGTCCCAGGTTTCCATGTCAACTCTCTTACCAGAACGTAAATTTGGTAGTAATTATTGACATTAACACTTGTGTATTTTCACTGCTGTGGTGAAGCCCAGATGGTTCAGCTTGGAGCAAAAGTGTAGTGATATGTTCCAAAGAAGTACAAGCAGAAAATTGTCATGATTAGTTTGTCTCAAATCAGACCGTATATGATTATAAAGTGTCAACTCTTCTTACGGGAAGACTGTTACGGCCATTCGCTATAACCTGCTCTGGTACGGTCATGGTCTATAATACAACCTTGTAAGCAAGCTAATGGCCACTACAGACTTCCATACATTTAGTTTCACTTGTCATGGAAAACTGGCTCGTGTATACCAGGCCTCACCATATACATTGGGTAACAGATTTGACAGGTTTATATTCCATTATAAGCTGCTGCGGTCAGAATAGCGTCCCTATGGTGTCACGGATCCCAGAATGAGCGATGAAATATAGAAATGTATACCTTTTTCCTTAACGATTTTCCAAATGCGCAACTGCGCCCAATCAGTACATCATTCCAACCTGTAACCATCTCGGTCATCTATACGCGGTAAGACTGACCCTGGGATCGTGTGTATCCATTTACAGCCTACTTTCGGCAAGTGCGAGAGGGAATTTCCAGAAATCAATACCACGTGAATTCGTCAGCCAATCAGCTAAAGTCTACCGACGTAACCCCAACGTAACTCGCCATTTTCGAATCATGTGATGCCCTACTTGTTGAAAATTACAGATCTACCACACCTCTTGGCATTCGCAACTTCTCGGGGATCTCCGGTTTGAGATGTCCCTCGAAGGCCATTGACGCCATATTGGACTAGAGCGTGGTCACGTGTGTTTCGGTGTCAGGGAACTGTCAGTGACGTCACGGGAATTATATCTTTGCCAATACGTGGCGTGTGTACCATTTAAACTGATGGTTTTCTATTGAAACGTGCTTCGAATGAAAAGAATAAACAGTTTTTAGAATATCTGACGTAAATCAGAGACTCGCAGGGAAATATTTGCTGGTCGGGGATTAAGGCTTCCGCGAGAGTGATTGGGCTTCGGAGCCGAGTCACATCTGGAGATTCATAGGAAATTCATGTTGTCGTCCCCCGAGCGTAGAATCAGTCCCTTTCGTAGATTTCCGCTCGGGAGTTCCGAATGACCTCTTGGGTGATACGAAAGTTATTCATACCTATATATTTTGTAAGCCTAGCCTTTATCTGTTTCCGAAGTGGTTTGAAAACCTGTAATTTATCAGATTCCTCGAGTCTGTTCTCTGTCGGATGAAGGCCGAACAGAATCCCGTAATATACCGGATATCGCTCCGCAATAATGGAGACTCACGATTCGCAAGCCATCTTATGGATGGCGAAGTGTACGCAAATGTACATCATTCGTGCTGTTATCACTAATTACGCCCCAACTCGCCTTATCTGCACTATCGCCTGATATGGGACATATAAGGCACAGTTAAAATATTTGGAACGTGCTCTATGTTGAGTCTCATGGCACACTGCGGTGGGGTGAGGGGGGGGGGGGGGCATATAGGGCGCGCGCTCCAATTGCGCCCAACTGCTTCCTAGCTGTCTTAATTCATGCATTACCAAAATGTTAATTTGCCATATTTTCTGTACAACTGGCACAGTCGCGCATTGATCGTTTGCAAATGATAATTATCATCTCGGCCTTCACTGACACGAGTACGTGCACTTTTTGTGGTTGAAAAGTGGTCCCTTAAGTTAGTAACCTAGCCGTGCACACATGGGATTAATATTTATTGAGGGTGATCTAAAATGAAACTAGCACCACTACAGTGTATGATAAAAAACACAAATCAAAGCAAAAAAATCCAGTGTTTCTCCATGAGGGAAAGTGCCAGTTCTCTCATCTCACCAGACGAAATGTGTAGGGTATTCGTTAACCCTACCTGGCCTGTGGGGCGGAAAGTGCCCCCCTAGTGAACTTTTCTCTGCTGCTCCGAAACGACAAAACCGAGGAGGCTGAAACTTGGTGACTTTTAAGCTTATCTTATTGGGGTCATTTTGAGCCTACTTTCTATAACCCCCGGGCAGAGGATCATGGGTCAATTCAAAATGGCAGCCATGTGGTATCCGCGAAAGTCGTGTTTCTCAATGTTTTCGCTCCATTTCTTCACATTTTCCTTACCTAAAAGGCCTTAAAAGTATTTTATTCATGCAAAACTAATTATTCTCTATTTTATTAGATTTTTTTCGGGAGAAAAATCTGAAAAATAAAAATTTCGAAAAATCAAACCCAAAAAGGCCGAAAAATGTCTTCCGAGAAGATTACGTCACTGTGACGTCATCATGGCGGCCATCTTGAATTTTTAAATATTTTTCGGTAGAGCTTGAACCCAAGATACTGTGTGGTAAGTTTCAGCGCTCTAGCCTTAGTGGTAGAGAAAATATATAGGGGGGGGGACTTTCCGCCCCAATTTGTGCTATTATGATAATATACTCCAAATCGCCCAGGCCAGATAGGGTGAAGAAACATTTGGTAACATCTGTACAAATATTCTCCATTTCTTACCTGAAATTTCAGCTTCAACACTCGGTCTCTTCCAGACAACGGGCGACCCCAGATGTGTCATCGAGGTGAATATATTCTTCTTTTATTATTCTCTTACATAACCGGTTAATCACGTGAACAAAATACTCTTGTTTGGGACCTCACTGAAATATACATTACTATTTAAAGTCACGTCCACTTGTATATTTCATCAGGAATCACAGGCTGTACTAGAATTGCGTTCGTGTTCTCGCGCTACATCTTAAAACAGTTACATTTTAAAATTATATCTGCTGACCTCTGTTCTCTCTTACAAGAAACAAACTTGTTTTTGCGCTACGTCATCTGGAGCTGGCGAAGCCCTATGGAATACATATTCTCCTCCTCCGGGTCCCCCATCTTCTCCCAACATGCTTTAATCAGTTCAACTTTTTCGCAAATTGACCGTTTTCTGTAAAAGTTCGTCAGCGAGCTATGATGTCATGGAGATGTGGTACACCAACATTAAGGTCATCAAGTCAAAGGCCAAATTCCCTGTGGCCTACAATAAGAAAACCACTGAAATCATTTTAGACAAATTAATCTCCCTTTAAGAATATCCGCATCCATAATCCATTGACCACTATAGTTCTGGCGACCTTTAACCTTGTATTCTTCCGCAGTGATGCAGCCTGGCGGTGATGCGATCTGCTTCCGCGGACAGAAAATAGTCCCGTGGTTTTACTTCCAATGTTAATGTAAACGGGGATGCATAAAACGAGTATGGGAATAGACGTTTTGGGGCTGAGGTGGGTCCCTAGTGGACCGATTGGATCGAGTGAGGAATCAATGTGAAGCATATGTGAGGGAGCATCTGATGGGCTGAGTGTGGAGTTGAAATATCGTCATTCTGCGCATGACCGGTAGACAAAGGGTATGGAAATGGACGTTTTGCGGTCGAGATGGGCCATTAGTGGTCCGATTGGGTCGAGTGAGGTATCAATGTGAAGCATATGTGAGACGGCATCCGACGGGCTGGGTATGGGGTTGGAATATCGTCATTCTGCGCATGGGCAGTAGACAAAGGGTATGGAAATAGACGTTTTGGGATCTCGGTGAGCCCCTATTGGGCCTATGGAGTCGTTTGAGATATCAACGTGAAGCGTATGTGAGGGGGCATCCGCCTGGACTAGTGTCTCTGTCGTTGTCAACAATCTGCGCATGCGCAGACAGGAAATTGTGAGAAAAGGAATGGAAATACACGTTTTGGGGTCTAGGTGGGCCACTATTGGTCCTATGACGTCGTATGAGGTATTAATGTGAAGCATTCGTGAAGGAGCATCCGACGGGATGGGTGAGACGTGGAACTAACGTCATTCTGCGCATGCGCAGTAAACAAACCTCATAAAAATTTACCATGGTGTACCATGGATTATTTCCCAAAGTACCATGGTACACCATGGCACAGCCTGGTACAGGCTTTGTACAACCTGGTACAGGTATGGTACAGCATGTTACAGGCATGGCAAACCATGGAAAATCTATTGTATTACCATGGTACATGCATGGTAAATCCATGGTCAATGTCCCAAAGTACCATGGTAATTTCAGCATGGTACACCATGGTACATTTTTATAAGGGAAAGTGTATAGACGTTTTGGGGTCTAGGTGGTACCCTAGTGGTCCGATGGAGTCGAGTGAGGTATCAATGTAAAGCAGTCCTGAAGGAGCATCCGCCTCGGCTAATGTGTCGTCCGTGTTCAACATTCTGCGCATGCGCAGACTGGGAATTGTGGGAAAATGGTATTGGAAGGAAGGTTTTGGGATCTAGGTGGACCACTATTGGTCCGATGGAGTCGTAGGAGGTATCAATGAGAAGCAGTCGTGAGGGACCATCCGACTGGGTGGATGTGGGGTTCAAATTTCGCTATTCTGCGCATGCGCGGTAGACAAAGCGTATAGAAATAGACATTTTGCGGACGAGGTGGTCAATAATGATTCGATGGTGTCGTATGAGGTCTTATTTTGAAGCGCTCTTGGTGAAGCATCCGACAGGGCTACTGTATCGTCCGTGTTCAATAGTCTACGCATGCGCAGTCTGGTCGTAGTATAGAAAGCAGGCATTTTTGGGTGCGCGGTGGTGTGTTTGGGGTACTAAATCACTATGGGTTTGAATGTGTCCAGGGAGGTGTTATTTTGTAGCTCTCGGGGTGTAGACCACGACTTGAGGGATGTCCACGTCAACTGTGACGTCATCGGTGACGCAATCAGTGGGAGTAGTAGCGAAAGCGAGAGTTTCGAAGGTGCAATGGCGTGTGTTTGGAGTAGATAACGGCCTATTTTTTCCATCCAGCTACCTGGTAGAGTTACCTATGAGTGTGAGTGTATGCACGCGTGTGTATGAGTGAGTGAGTGAGTGTGAGTGAGTTAGTGAGTGAGTGAGTGAGGGAGTGACTGAGGTAGTGAGTGAGGGAGTGAGTGAGTGAGTGAGTGAGGTAATGAGTGAGTGAGTGAGTGGTCATATAAGACGCGATAGATTTTTGAATTGTCCTTGACCGCACTCATCAGATCATCGAGCACTATCACGTTCGTCTACTCGGAATCGAAGTAATACGGTTCGTCTATGTCATGAGGAATTCCTGGGACGAAGCTCACATTCTGTAATCGCGTAGTTTTATAGGTGGACTGTCACTAGCTATAACACCATACAACATGTGTTGGAGCTGGGTTGCCACACCTTCCTCTAAGAACTTCATCACCTAGGACGTCTTTCCACACCCGGTAGGGCCGCTCACCTTCATCGTATAGAGATGTTCTACGCCACTTGGTGGACCTATAGCGGGTCTCGCTGGTGTCTCTTGTCCATGCGTTAGACGCATATGTCTGACCATATTATCGCGACGAGAGAGTGTCTTTTGACAGAACGGAGATGTACTCGACATGGTACCCGGTCAGAGGGTGGATACAGACTGAGGCTAATGGAAAACAAACGATCTTATATGACAACTCACTCACTCACTACCTCACTCACTCACTACCTCACTCACTCACTACCTCATTCGCTCACTGACACACACGCGCGCATACACTCACACTCATAGGTAACTCTACCAGGTAGCTGGATGGAAAAATAGGCCGTTATCTACTTTCAACGCACACCATTGCACCTCCGAAACTCTCGCTTTCGCTACTACTCCCACTGCTGACGTCACCGATGACGTCACAGGTGACGTGTACATCCCTCATGTCGTGGTCTACACCCCGAGAGCTACAAAGTAACACCTCCCACGACACATTCGGACCCATAGTGGTTTAGTACCTCAAACACACCCCACGCACCCCCAAAATGCCTGCTTTCTATACTACGACGAGACTGCGCATGCGCAGACTATTGAACACGGACGATACATTAGTCCAGTCGGATGCTTCTCCACGAGACCTCATACGACACCATCGGACCAATATTGGCCCACCTCGACCGCAAAATATCTATTTCCATATACTACCGCGCATGCGCAGAATGACGATATTTCAACCCCACATCCACCCAGTCGGATGCTCCCTCGCGACTGCTTCACATCGATAACTCATACGACTCCATCGGACCAATAGTAGTCCACCTAGATCCCAAAACGTTCCTTGCAATACCATTTTCCCACAATTCCCTGTCTGCGCATGCGCAGAATGTTGAACACGGACGACACACTAGTCCAGGCGGATGCTCCTTCAGGACTGCTTTACATTGATACCTCACTCGACTCTATCGGACCACCAGGGACCCACCTAGACCCCAAAACGTCTATTTCCATACACTTTGTCTACTGCCCATGCACCGAATGACGTCAGTTTCACGTCTCACCCACCTCGTCGGATGCTCCTTTACGAATGCTTCACACTGATACTTCATACGACTCCATCGTACCACCAGGGACCCACCTAGACCCCAAAACGTCTGTTTCCATACATTTTGTCTACTGCCCATGCGCCGAATGACGACAGTTTCACGTCTCACCCACCTCGTCGGATGCTCCTTTAAGAATGCTTCACATTGATACCTCATACGATTCCATCGGCCAATTAGGGACTCACCTAGATCCCAAAACGTCTATTTCCATACCCTTTGTCTACAGCGCATGCGTAGAATGACGATATCCCAAACTCACACCCGGCCCATCGGATGCCCTCTCACATATGCTTCACATTGATACCTCATTCGACTCAATCGGACCATTAGTGGCCCGCCTCGACCGCAAAACCCCTATTTTCATACACTTTGTCTACCGCGCATGCGCAGAATTACGATATGTCAACCTCACACAGGCCATCAGATGCTCCATCACATATGCTTCACATTGATACCTCACTCGACCCAATCGGTCCAATAGGGACCCACCTCGGTCCTAAAACGTCTATTCCCATACTCTTTTTATGCATTCCCCGTTTATATTAACGTTGGAAGTCAACCCACGGGACTATTTTCTGTCTGCGGAAGCAGACCGCATCACCGCCAGACCGCATCACTGCGGAAGAACGCAAGGTCAAAGGTCGCCGGAAGTATAGTGGTCAAACCTTGGCACCCAGCCAATGCTGATGCAATCCATTGCGGCCTCAGTGGTCAAGTATAGATTTAATATGCAAATGTTCGAATCAGGGGAGATTTGCCGGAATTTGCCAAAAATCACAAAAGTGCATAAAGAGTTACGAAATGTGACTGTATCTGCATGCTCCCTGCTACTCTCGTAAAACAGTATTAGCGCCAAATCAACAAAATCATAAGTTACATCAACATAGGCCGGTGTCCTGCAAGACCGAACACCATGATGTTCCAAATATGAAATCCGTATCGCAAATTAGTATTCTTATATCCATAACGATGTAACTCAGTCACGCTTCGATTGAGACTGTTCATATGTACGACATGAAGATATTGAGGTACATGGCTTGGATTATGGACGCGGGTATTCTCTAATGGACGACGGCTGAATTATGGATGACGGACCAGACGCCTGTAATGTGTTTCATACGGACCCTAAACTCAGGTTAAGTGGAATTAGATAGAAGTTACGAAACATAACGCCAACGATCTTGCACACTACGCTCGTAATTCGCCATCATCCATTTGATAAAGTTTGGGTGGAGGCGCATGGATACCCTGTTTTGCAAGTTTCCCCGAGCAACCCTCAGGATCTAGCAGATGTATACGCCATATGCAAATCTCTCTATTATAGTACTATCCAGAAAAGGATAGTTTACGATGTCGAAATTGTAATTACCACTTATATTGTAAAGTCGACGAGAGAGAGGAACCGTTTCATTTTCATAGATATATGTCGACGAGCATGTAGGTCACACTGTAATTCATATTCACATTGACGATCACCAACTTGATATTTTGCAATTTTGAGACTACACGAAACAGATAAACGATAACATGTTCAGTAAATTTCAGGTTTTTCGTGTGGAAATACATTTACATCTCTTTAATGGTTTTCAGTGTCCATGTGCGTCGCCACAAAATTTTTATGGCGCTTCCATTTCAGATAGCTGTCCGATGAGACATGAATAGTGACTTAAACGCCCAGTTGTTGCAGAGTTAAGCTTGGGTCATGTACCGTATATCAGAGTGCGGAGTGAAATGATTTGTCTTCTGTTACAAAAGGTGCAGTCCACGTAAGTAGTATGTAGCGCGTAAATTGGCGGAATACCCCCCCACTGCGCATGCGCAGAACCTGGTGTGACGTCATAAGTGTATGGGCATTGGGGGGTTATTGGGGGTGTGCGCATGCGTGATGTGTGGGAGGTGGGTACAAGATGGCCGCCATGTGGGAGGTGGGTACAAGATGGCCGCCATGTGGGAGGTGGGTACAAGATGGCCGCGATCAATGAGTGCATAGAAAAAAAAAAAGTTCCGGCAAAAAAAAAAAAAAAAAATGTATTCATCCGCGGTGATGCGGTTTGGCCGTGGTTTTGGCGGTAATTCGGTCTCGGGAAAAGCTTCCGCGGAGAAAAAGTAGTCCCTAGATAAAATGGTCCGATTGGGTCGAGTGAGGTATCAAAGTGAAGCTTAGGTGAAGGGGCATCTAATGGGCTAGGTGTGGGGTTGAAATATCGGCATTCTGCGCATGCGCGGTGACCGAAGGGTATGAAAATAGCCTTTTTGGAGCTAGGGGAGCCCCTAGTGTACCGATGGGGTCGAGTGAGGTATCAAAGTGAAGCTTAGGTGAGGGGGCATCTAATGGGCTGGGTGTGGGGTTGAAATATCGGCCTTCTGCGCATGCGCGGTGGCCCAAGGGTATGAAAATAGCCTTTTTGGAGCTAGGGGAGCCCCTAGTGGACCGATGGGGTCGAGTTCAGGTGCCTTATACCATTGTATACAGGTGCCTTATACCATTGTATACAGGTACATCTGACCATTGTATACATGTGCCTTATACCATGGTATACAGGTGCCTTATACCATTGTTTGTATACAGGTGCCTTATACCATTGTATACAGCAGAAATTGTCTTTGTAACGTCTTATTGTGACATCATGGCATTATTGTTGTTTTGTGACACTGTGGAACTGTAAAAATTCCATGAATGGAAAAGAATGATAAAACCCATTAGTGCATAATATTGCTGAAATAATGCCAACAGAAAACTCAGAGTCAATTTAAATATTTATTTGTATTGAGCAAATTACAAGAATTTCGAAGAGAAAAGAGCCGAAATAATGTCTGTCTGTCCTGGAAATCAGCTGATCAGCAATAAATCGACATCTCCGTGACCTTCAAGGAGATTTTGACATTAGGTTTTACCCGCTTTTATCACAAATCATTATAAAGAAATTGTCACACCCGGTGAACTCCTGAAACCCACATCCTACCCTGCTAGTCTGGTGATAATAAAATTTAAAGATCACATGTCCAACACATACTCACATAATGAAAGCAAGAATCGAACTTGCGCACCCCTCGAGATGAAGGATACCGTCCATGTTTCATTTTTTGAGGTGTACTGAAATGCTCTCTCTAATTTATGCCCCGGTATCTATTTTCACATCTAGGTTGAAGATTTATATCGACACTGCTACACACTTTTCGACATGTGTTTTCACTTTCGATGAAAGCACAAAACAGTCTAAAAAATTCACCTACGCTAATATTTTCTGGTGTTTTGTAGAATATAGATTCGCGTTCATTTCTATTTCGTCAAGAAAAAATGTTTTGTAGAATATAGTAAGAATTTCGAAGAGAAAAGAGCCGAAATAATGTCTGTCTGTCCTGGAAATCAGCTGATCAGCAATAAATCGACATCTCCGTGACCTTCAAGGAGATTTTGACATTAGGTTTTACCCGCTTTTATCACAAATCATTATAAAGAAATTGTCACACCCGGTGAACTCCTGAAACCCACATCCTACCCTGCTAGTCTGGTGATAATAAAATTTAAAGATCACATGTCCAACACATACTCACATAATGAAAGCAAGAATCGAACTTGCGCACCCCTCGAGATGAAGGATACCGTCCAGGTTTCATTTTTTGAGGTGTACTGAAATGCTCTCTCTAATTTATGCCCCGGTATCTATTTTCACATCTAGGTTGAAGATTTATATCGACACTGCTACACACTTTTCGACATGTGTTTTCACTTTCGATGAAAGCACAAAACAGTCTAAAAAATTCACCTACGCTAATATTTTCTGGTGTTTTGTAGAATATAGATTCGCGTTCATTTCTATTTCGTCAAGAAAAAATGTTTTGTAGAATATAGATTCGCGTTCATTTCTATTTCGTCAAGAAAAAATTTTCATCTCGAAAATTGGCAGATCATGAGATTGAAATGTTCTCTCTCTCTCTCTCTCTCTCTCTCTCTCTCTCTCTCTCTCTCTCTCATTTTATGACATGCAAGTATAGTACTAAAGTGTAGCTTACCTGATAAAAGAAGTTTAGTCCAGATGTATACCTATATATTCCATACTCCCGGACGTTTGATGCATATCTGGGGGGCTGTTTTTTTCCTAGGTGGGATATAACACACCATGCATTTGTATGCTAATCGAAATTCAGATATTTTCATCGGTAAATCCGGTGTCCAGTATACCACGTGGATGAAATTCAATTCAATTCAATGTATTGTACAAAACACCTTTACGCACTAAACTATGAAGCTAATGATTTTGGTCAGCGGCACATAGATGTTCCCTGGTTTGGTGTTCACATCCCAGCGGTTTTCTGTTTCTTGGCTTGTCACGCATTTTTTCGAAATTCACAGATATTTCCATCCACATATCAGCTGAGCTAACGGCCTCAATTGCCTGTTAGCTCTCTTGTTGCTCACGGTGAGCAAACGTTTCAAGAAATTGATTTCAGTTCCCGCATAACGTCTCCTTCAAGTCCATTTTGAAGAGTCGAGCGTATGAATCGAGTCAAAATAACATGCAATTCATTTGCCTGTCCGGTAAAACTGGTGAGTTGTTGGTTTGCGTTCGCCGCACACACACACTGAGGATTTGGCCTCGCGAGACGAAATTAGTTTAATATTTTTTCTCCCGCCTCGCGGTTCAGCCAGTGAACTATTAGAAAAGCATATGTGTGTGCATATTAATAAAACCACGGGCGCCTAAAAAATGAACACATTTCATTACACTGTAGCGAATTGTTGCCATTGCACGTGTGAGTCAGTACGTTTTCATATCCACCTCAAATTGACACGGAGAATTTCATTGCCAGTAAAATTGTAAGTTTATTGCGGAAAGAATTGATATTGCATAAATTCCTGCGGGAAATAGGAAGTACACATATATAAAGAATATTGTCTTCACGTAAAAGTTTGTACATTTCAAAAAAAAAATTTCAAAACAAAACAAAAAAATGTGAAGTAAAACCCGTCCTTCGGATGGGAAAGTTGTTTTGAACTGTAAACAAAAATTTTATTTTGAGGTAGAGGGTCGTGTGAGGTGTCAAAGTGAAGCTTGTGTGGGGTAGAGTCAGAATGGTGTGTTTTTGAATGCATGTCGCGTTAATCTGCGCATGCGCAGTTGGTTGTAGTAAGTAAAGTGGCCATTTTGGGGCAGCGAAGGAAGTTATTTGGGGTCGAGATGGGCTAATCACGGTTCGAATGCGTCCTGAAAGGTGTCATCTTGTAGTTCTCGGGGTGTACACTCCGATTTGAGGGATGTTCGCGTCATCTGTGACATCATCGGTGACGTCATCGGTACGAGTAGTAGCGAAAGTGGACATTTTCGGGCAGTACATGAAGGTATTTGGGGTCGAGATGGGCTGTTCACGGTTCGAATGCGTCCTGGAAGGTGTCATCTTGTAGTTCTCGGGGTGTACATTCCGATTTGAGGGATGTTCGCGTCATCTGTGACGTCATCGGTGACGTCATCGGTACGAGTAGTAGCGAAAGTGGACATTTTCGGGCAGTACATGAAGGTATTTGGGATCGAGATGGGCTATTTACGGTTCGAATGCGTCCTCGAATGTGTCATCTTGTAGTTCTCGGGGTGTACATTCCGATTTGCGGGATGTTCGCGTCATCTGTGACGTCATCGGTACGAGTAGTAGCGAAAGTGGACATTTTCTGGCAGTACATGAAGGTATTTGGGGTCGAGATGGGCTATTCACGGTTCGAATGCGTCCTGGAAGGTGTCATCTTGTAGTTCTCGGGATGTACATTCCGATTTGAGGGGTGTCCGCGTCATCTGTGACGTCATTGATGACGTCATCGGTACGAGTAGTAGCGAAAGTGGACATTTTGTGGGTGCGTGAGGTGAGTTTGGTGTAGAGATGCACCATCCTTAGTCCGAATGCGTCGTGTGAGGTGTCATTTTGTAGCTCTCGGGGTGTACATTCCGAATTGAGGCATGTTCGAAGCATCTGTGACGTCATCGATGACGTCATCAGTAGGAGTATTAGCGAAAGTGAGCCCTTTGGGGCAGTGCAGGAAGGTATTTGGTGTAGAGATGGACCATCCGCGTTGCGAATGCGTCGTGTAGGGTATCATGTTGTAGCTCTCGGAGTATAGACCCTGATTTCAGGGATATTTATAGCATCTGTGACGTCATTGGTGACGTCATTAGTACAAGTTGTAGCGAAAGTGGGCCTTTTTTAGCAGTGAAGGATGTTATTTAGTGTAGAGATGGACCATCCGCGGTCCAAATGGACCGTGTGAGGTGTCATCTTGTAGCAACGCCCACCAACACCATTCTTAATGCTTCAACGCCCTGGTGAAATACCTCAGAAGCTCTGATATTCCATGGAATTGTCACTAAATCTTCGTAATGCGGTGATGCCCGTCAACGCCCGTCGTTACACCTTAACACTCTAACATAACGCCATGATATAGACCAGAGAGAGAGAACAACAACAACAACAAGGATGACACATGAGAGAACAACAACAACAAGAAGTTTTTTCATATATTTTATTTTTCCCAATGTTACATCACACCCACGCTGGGGGAGCCGCGTTGGGTATATTTACAATTCAAGAAGATTCTTATCCAATCAGAGGCCACCATTTGCATGTTTCATATTCGTTGCTGTCCGTTAGATGTATTCTTGTCAATCAGAAGTCTCCATTTCAGAAAGCGCCATCTGAACCGTTTATTCTAATCATCGTCGGGCAGGCCAGGATACCGTTGAGGCAACATATCCTCAGATAGTTTTTGCGCATTCTGAGTATCTATCAGTGCATGGATGAATACTTTCATCCGATGGAGGTGGTGGTCAGTTTAACCACGAAGAACGCAACATTGGTCATTATCTCCACTATCCACTTGGTGTTACAATTCAAGAAGACTTGTCCAATCAGAGGCCACCATTTGCATCTGTCATATTCGTTCCTGTCCGTTAGATGTATTCTTGTCCAATCAGAAGTCTTCATTTCAGAAAGTTCCATCTTCGGCCATGTTCGCTCTGAATCGTTTATTCTAATCACCGTTGGTCAAGCCAGGATACCGTTGAGGCAACATATCCTCAGATAGTTGTTTGCGCATTCTGAGAATCTATCAGTGCCTGGATGAATACATTCATCCGATGGGTTGGTCGGTCAGCTTGGTCACGAAGAACGTAACATTGGTTACCCTCTCCACTTTCCACTTGGTGTTGGGGCGTTGTTGTTGGGCCCATTCCAAGGGATCCACGTTGGCCAGGTTCTCCAACATCGTCTCTAGCGACGCCCGGTTAATGATGGTAAACGGTTGGTCAAATACCCGGATGTTACTGCTCGGGTAAAAGTATCGGACTTGATCTGTCTCCTTATGCTGCAGCACATAACCAAACGCCAGATTTAATTTGAAGGACGTTGCTTGGTCATTGAAGATGGCTTCCACGTAGCTGCCTAGACGGGCGAGGTCGGTCAGTCGAAATTGTATATATCTTGAATAGGGCGATGACGGTAGAAACAGTGCCGTATCATGGTCCAATGGCGCCGATAGATGTCACTCACTGGATGGGCGCCCTGTAAGAGATCGCTAGGAACATTTATGGGCTCGTCCAGAAAATGTTCGATGTTATCAGGCGTATGACTCGAAACCGTAACGGTGGGGTCCGGCTGGATATCCAGGCCCTCCTGGACCGTGGGTATAGGCAGGCTCTTCGTCATCGCATCACCAGTGGCGTTCGTCTCTCCGGGTTCATCTTCACTGGGTCTGACCTTCCGCGGCCCCTCTTTAGTGGAAAGTTGTCGCCCAAACCGTAGAGACGGGGCATGCATCAAACGTTGGTGCTGTCTAAACCGACTGGGTCGTTTGAAGAGTCGACCACAATCATTACATAGTACCGTCGCACCCGCGTGAAGTACCCTCTCATGACGCAGTAAATGATCCTTCCGATTGAATGACCGTGCGCAGATTATACAAGTATACCGGGCATCGTTGTGGATGGAGGCCTCGTGGCGTCGTAACTTATCTAGACGAGTAAACAGCTTCTGGCAAGTTGTGCAAGTGAACATCTTGGTGGTTGACAGAGTGTCTGATGAAACGTCCAGGCCGCTTCCCTTTTATAGCACGCTAGCTGGTGATCTATTTTAGCACACTCAGTTCAACTATCCCCAAGTCGAGGGCCGAGCCTTGACATCTTCGGTAACATCCGTGTCTCTTCGGTCACCTCCGTACCGTCAACGATCAACATGTAGACATATAGAGTATGTACGGCATGTTATGGTATTCATCAGTGCATGAGTGACGCATTCAGCCGATGGGAGTGGTCGGTCAGCTTGGTAACGAAAAACGTAACATTGGTCACACTCTCCACTGTCCACTTGGTGTTGGGGCGTTGTTGTTGGCCCCATTCCAAGGGATCCACGGTGTCCAGTTTCTCCAGCATCGTCTCTAGCGACACTCGGTTAATGATGGTAAACGGTTGGTCAAATACCCGGATGTTACTGCTCGGGTAAAAATATCGGACTTGGACTGTCTCTTTATGCTGCAGCACATAACCAAACGCCAGATTCAATTTGAAGGCCGTAGTTTGATCTTTGAAGATGGCTTCTACGTAGCTACGTAGACAGGCGAGGTCGGTCAGTCGGAAATTGTAGATATCTTGAATAGGGCGATGACGGTAGAAACAGTGCCGGATCATGGGCCAATGGCGCCGATAAATGTCACTCACTGGGTGGTCTTCGTGTAACAGATCGCTGGGAACATTTATGGCTTCGTCCACGAAGTGTACTTTGCCCTCCACGTCGTACAAAATCTGGCCCAAGGTCTTGTCGTCGGAATTTGACTGTTGAATTAGGGCGACATCATCATCGGCCCTCGTGCGATGGGTGGGAGTTCCCCCTGTTTCGATATTGATGCCTACGGGCTCTTCTATCTGCAAACGTGGCTGCGGAACAGGGTGTCGTGTGCGTTGGTGTCGCAGCAACTGACTGGTCAGTTTGAAAAGCCGACCACATTCTTCGCATGGACGCTTGGGTACTTCATGGCGTGCACGTGTGTGGCGCTGTAAATGATCCGGGCGTTGAAACGACAGTGTACATATCGTACAGTTATACCGGGCGGTTCCTTCGTGCTTGGTAGCCTCATGGCGGCGCAAGTCGTGCAGACGAGTGAATGATTTCGAGCACGTAGGACAAGTGAACATCTTGGTGGTTGACAGAGTGTCTGATGAAACGGCCAGACCGCTTTCCTTTTATAGCACGCTAGCTGATATCATGTTCGGGCACTTCCGTGTCTCTTCGGATGTAAAAATCCCCGGATGTAAAAGTGCCCGAATGTTTACGAATGTTCCACCATTCCAGACTTCTATCAGGTCCATGTCCAGAAGCTCTCATACGCCGCCATTTTGGAGCCGCCATGTTGGATCCGTCATTTTGGAACCGCCATCTTGGATATGTCCAATAATGCACTGGGTCAAAATACTCGCTTCTGATTGGACGAGAGCTCTGTGACGGATTTTAAATACTCGCTTCTGTTTGGTGTACGTCGCTAAAGGTCACCGGAACTGACCTTTGACCCCGGCGCGCGCAGTGTAAAGGTTTC